>PVIW01009701.1:0-49949 GCA_004026585.1 Noctilio leporinus | reverse complement strand
GAAAGGGAGCAGCTTAGACAAGAACCTAGTATAAAGGAACCATGGACATGGACAACATGGACAACATGGACAAGGTGGGATTGACTTTGGGGGGAATGGGTGGGTGGGGGGGGGGGACAGAGGGGAGCAAAAAGGGGATGGATGTAATACAACAATAATAAAATTTAAAAAAAAAAAAGATTTGCTTCACATATTTAATGCACACCATGCTGTGTGCATAAAAGTTTATTAGGTTATAACCTCTTGTTGGGTTGTTCCCTTTATTACTATGTAGTATCCATCTCTTACTCTAGTCTTAGTTTTAAAGTCTATTTAGTCAGATATAAGTACTGCTACCCCAGCTTTTTTCCCCTATCCATTTGCATGAACTATCTTTTTCTATCCCTTTACTTTTAGTCTGTGTATATATTTCAGCCTGAGATGGGTCTCATAGAGGGAGCATATGAGGTCTGTCCCAAAAGTATTGGCCGCGCAAACTGTTTTAATTATATTGACACTGGCTTGAAACTTTTGGGACAGTATCCATTCAGCTACCTTAAGTCTTTTCCTTGGAGCATTTAACCCATTTACATTTCAGGCAATTATTGATAAGTATTTGGTACCATTTTATTGTTAGACTATTTTCCTCTGTTTTTCTCTTTTTCTTCTTCTTAAAGCAAGCCCTTTAACTTTTGTTGCAGTACTGGTTTGATGTTAACAAACTCCTTTAGCTTTTGCTTGTCTGGGAAGATCCTTATTTCTTCTTTGACTTTAAATGATAGCCTTGCTGAGTAAAGTTGCCTTGGTTATAGGCCCTTGCTTTTCATCACCTTGAATATTTCACACTACTTCCTTCTGGCCTGAAATGTTTCTGTTGAGAAATCAGATGACAATCTCATTGGTGCTTCCCGGTATGTAACTACCTGCTTTCCTCTTGCAGCTTTAGGATTCTCTTCTTATCTTTAAGCCTTGTCATTTTAATTATGAAGTGTCTCAGTGCAGGCCTCTTTGAGTCCAACTTGTTTGAAACTCTCTAAGCTGCCTGGATTTGTGTGTCTTTTTCCTTCACCAGTTAGGGAAGATTTTGGCCATTATTTCTTCAAGTAGGTTCTCAATCTCTTGCTCCCTCTAGTCTCCTTATGGTATCCCCATTATGCAGATATTGTTATGCTTCATGCTGTCCAAAATGTTTCTTAAGCTCTCATTTAATTGAACTCATTTTTTTGTTTTGCTGCTCAGCCTGGGTATTTTTTTCTACCTTGTCTTCCAAATCACTGATTCAATCCTCTGCTTCATCTAACCTACTGTTATTCTTTCCAGTGCACTATTTATTTCAGATACTACTTTATTTCTGACTGGTCCTTTTTATGGTTTCTATGTCTTTTTTTCATGCTGAGTAACCTTAGGATCATTACTCTAAACTCTCCATTTGCTAAATTGCTTGCCTCTATCTTACCTAATTCTTCTTCTCAAGAATTCTCTTGTTCTTTTATTTGGAATCTGTTTCTTTTGTCCTCCCATTTTGGCTGCTTCTTTCTATTTTCCACCTTAGTTGTTAAATTGATCAGTGATATAGTCTCAAGCTGTAATTAGCAGCTTGGCTTAAGCAACACAGAGTTGGGTAGAGTAATTCCTGTGGGCAGAGGTATTGCTTCCTCTCAGACTTATGCCACTTGGGAAGGGGTGCTTTGCCTGAAAAGAGAGACTACAGTATGGGGAATGACTTAGCATAGGGATCCTGGTGGTTGTTCCTTCAGTTCTATCCCCAGAGTCACCAATCCCAAACTCTCCTCAAGCATCTCTAGTCCATTCTGCCTTCCCTCTTCTGGAGCCCAGGGTAAGTGGCTGCAAATGAAATTTTGTGCGTTGGCCCTTTAAGGTGTTCTCTGCATCTCCAGACATCTCTTTCTGGCAGACAGAAACCCTGGTGCTTTTCACAGCTGGATGTTATCTGGGTTCCTTTCTGGCTCTGTTGCTATAGGCTGGGGAGCTCAGTTTTGGGGGTTAGACCCCACATTTCTCCAGGGGAACTTTCTGGCTGCTGAAATATCCCTTCCAGTGAGACTTCCAGTGAGAGCCCAGCCTGTGAGAGCCCAGCCAGCCCTCTCAAACCTCCTTCACACTTCCTACCAGTCTCATTATGGTTAAGTGGTTTCCTCTGTCTTGGCTATGGTTATAAGGCTTCTCTCCAATTAGTACAGTTGGTTATTCAGGTTGATTTCTCTACAATTTAGCTGTAAATCCAGATTGGTCCTGGGAGGTTAGTGTAGTTTCTACTTACTTCTCCACCATTTTGGATCTCCACACCCATGTTTTTGTGTGTGTGTATATGCGTTTTTTTCATTTGGAATAGTCTTGCAACATGTGTCCATTTTGGGAAGTTGTCTAACACAGGAAAGCAATTCTCAGTTATGTGGGCTGCTGTGGTTGTAGGTTGTATCCATACTCCTGAATAACCCAGGACACAGTTTTTGAAAGGCTTGGCCATCTTTTTATAACCAATGACATTTTTTTACTTCTAGAAATTCCTTTGGTATTTCTCTTTAACCCATCTTCCCTCCTTCTATCTCTTCCTCTAGCTCTAATCTTTGAACTTAAATTTGACACCTTTCCTGTCACCTAGTCCTATGCTTCTGGAAAAAACTGAACATTCCATGTTTTAGAAAACAGCCCCCCATGGTTTCAGGTTGACACTGTATCAGCTTAAAGTCATCTGGTAAGTCTGACCTGAGAGGACCCTAGTACTTAAGGCTTTTCCTGAGTCAGGCATTTGGTGATTTCTAACAATTCAGTCAATGAGGAAGAAAATAAGGAACAGAAGTCTGCTCCAGACTCGCAAAGCATGTTTAGGGGTCATGAAAGCACACGGAAAGTTTTACTGAAGATGATACACACAAAAGGTTTCTCAGGTCTGTTTCTCTTATCACCATCTCCTTCCTAAATATGTATGCACCTCACCCCTATGTCCTTTCCCCAGGATATTGTGATAGCCTTCCTTACTTCTTTTCCTCAGTCCATTCTACTTGCTTCTTGCTGCCAAAAGCTTTCCATGATTTCCCACTACATTTTGGCAAAGCCTTGACCTGGCATTCAAAGCCTCCAAAATCTATACCCACTCTATCCTTCCAAGCCTACCCTTCTCTATCCCACTTCCTTTACTTTCAAAGTCCCCATGTCCACTGAATCCCAGACCTCCCTAGCACCTCCTGAAAGGCCACCATGGCCCTCTCAGATTGGGAAAATTCTGTAAATTCTTCAATCTCCCCACTCCACCTTGCAGCTTCCCTGTCTCCCTTTTGCCCCCATGCATACCTGGTTTCACCCAGTTAAAAATGCCATAGCTCTTTGAACACTGGTCTATATTTAACACATTGTGCTTTATATTACAATTATGACAGAGTTGTTTGTTTTATCTCCACTACTAGAAAATGAGGTCTTTGAGGTCATGCATTATTCATGGTGACTTCTGTTATGGTGCCTGTCTGTACATTCAATAAATGCATGTGCCATTGAGTAGAATACAGGGCAGGGGTGAGTCATGAGTCAAAATTATACTCATACTTAACCAGAAAATTATCCAAAGTGGGAATTAAGAGTTTACCAAACCTTCTTGAACTTTTACCAGATAAATCTTTAAAGAGCAGCTTTTCTTGGAAAAAATAATAGGGTAGGATTTGAGGTATCAGAAAAATAAATAGTAGCCACCTAATTTTTAGCTCTTAGCCAAGAATTTGTCCATCTGCAAGAGTTCTGGCACCATACCCTCCGGGACCACAAATTGCAGGACTTACAGGCCAAGAGGTTGCACAAAAAGAGAGCAGTCTCCATTTCCCAACTATGTTTCTGATTTCTTCTACTAATCAGGAATCTCCAGTAGAAAATGACACCGGGTGTGTGTCACTGAGTTTCTCTGGCTCTCAGGCCTGCTGGTGCCTCCGAGATCCTTTGATCCTCTGCTTTCATTGTCTTCTGAAACCAATCCTTTCCATCTTGTATTTTCCCTCCTAAATCACTTGATACCTTCAAGTAACCAGGTGTTTCTTTCAGAAGCCAGAAGCTGATAACCTGTGCTCCCTGATCTAACCCCCAGCCCATACTCTTTGCAGTGGAATGCTCAGGACAGAGATTCTTTCCACTAAGAGGTGGGGCCAACTCTCCCTTTCAAACTTGTTCATCAGTGAACTAAAGAGGATGCCAGAAATGTTTGAAGTTACTGAAGAGCACCGGATTAATAACATCACAAGACAATTATTTCAAGATAACCTCTCACTTAGATGTACATGTTTTTAGTTACAAATTACATGAAATACAATTAGTTCTATTACTTTGTAGACATCACTTAATCATCTTCACAGCTTGATTGTGAATTCTTTGGGACAAAAATTATGTCCTGTATGTGTTTTGTATCCCACACCATGTCTAGCCCCAAAATGAAAACATTATAAGCACACATGCCTATTTACTTTTCATTATTTCTTTGTTGAGAAATTTTCTTGCATTTTACACCTCACTGACCTTTTCCATTAATTAGAACAGCCAATTCAAAATAGTTGCTCAATATTTTATTAGTCCTCACAGCAGCTCAGTGAAGAAGTACAGATGATCATCATTCTCTAGATATTTTGGAATCAAAAGAATCTGGGATCAAGACCGGAGAGTTTGAGTGATTTTTCAAGTATCTTCCAATAAATTAGGGACAGAATCCCTCAGTTACAGAAGAAAATTGCAGTGCAATAGAAGCATAGCTGCTGTGCAATGCTAAATCCACCAAACACTGTCAACTGATAAATATAATTGAAGTTTCTAGAAGGGAGAGTCCTCATTGCCTGACCCCATTGGTATTTCCTACATTGAAGGAGAAATGCATACATATAAGAGAACACCACAACAGTGGAGTATTTTAGGACATTCTTCTTGCTTAAAGGGACAAATCACAAACACTCTCCCAGGATTAATCCATAAAGCATATGGGTATATGCTAAGCTAAGGCATGAGGAAGTAGAGGTCTAAGGTTGGGCTGTCCTCATGATTTGCACTTGACATTCAGCCAAACACCAACTTCTCCATGTTTCCCAGAACACAGGGGGCCTTCCTCTAGCATAGGCAATGTCAATCTTAAAATACATTTGAGATGGAATATCGTCATGCCAGCATAAAATGTCCTGTTTAGACATCTTAGACAATGGTGAAGATCTGCTGTAGGACAATATCCATTTCTAGGGATAGATAGTGCATTTACACATCCAGACCAGGATTCCTCTAAAACTCAAAGATTCTGATCAAACTATATGCATATCCCTTGTCTGGAGAGCCCTAGCAGGGCACCCTAGAATCAAAGACAGTAGTGCTTTCATGACTTTAAATTCATGAGCTAATTTGAAACATCTTTACAATCTGTGCTGCCATCTACTTGGATTACAAGCATTAACATTTAAAACCTTTTCAGAGGTTTTGTGTGTTGGCAATAAAGCTGAATGGAAGTGCAACAGGCAGACCAAAATAAATTCAGTAAAATATATAACATGAGATTTTTCTCAATCTTGGAAGAAGCAAAGAATTTAGGATCAGAAAACCTTAGTTTATTAATCGTGTGACTTGGAACAAATTACTTTGACCTCCCTGAATCTCAGTTTCTTCACTTGAAAAATAGGAACCTAATACCTACTTCACACGGGTATAAGGATTAAATGGGTTAATGTATGTATAAGTGCTTTGACAATGGCGAAGAATGATCCAAATGCACCTTCCTATTGTGTAATTCACAGTGCTCCTTCCTGACTGCATCTATTTAACCTGCTCTCCAAGATCTAGAATCAGATTTCAACTGTATGGAACCATCCTCGATGCAGCAGATGGGTTTACAAGTCTCTTGGTCTCCTCATGCAATTAACAGCCAAGAAGCCTAAAGCTTGCATTGTTTACATAGAAGATGCTTCTTGCTCTTCTCTTGCCTGTTCCCACGCCAGTCCATCTGAACTCTCCACCTTTTTTGTCTATTCAGTGCTGTTCTTTAACTTTGTGGGATCTTCTGCACACAGGCTCCATTCAACTATTTTATTCCACTGTCAATGGCTACTTCTCTATAAGTTTACCTTTAGGATTTACGAAGACTTTTTTCATATTTGGTGCCTGAATTATGTTTCACAACAACTGTCCAAGGTAAAAAAGATGTATATTTTCAGTCCCCTCTTATAGGTAAAGAAATTGAGGCACAGAAGTTCAAAAGGACCAACTGACTGTACATTTAGTGCTCTTTTTCTGATGTCACATTGTCTTCTCTTCAAAGAAGTCAAGTTCCTAGAGCCAGAGGGAACTTCAAAAGAGATCTCTACCTCACAGTAAGCTAACAAAGACTCAGAGAAGTGACAGCATACTTCCCAAGGCCATCCCTGTCATTGCCATCATTTCATCTCTCACACTCAGAAGCCTTCATATAAGATGCCTCTATGTAAATAGCTTGTGTTTTGTAAGGAACCTGAGAGACTGTTTTTGCCCTTACAAAAATTACTAACAATCCAGGGAGATCAGGATAATATATAAAATACTGAGAACAACTAAAGGCAACCTAAGGGTAGGAGGCATTTTACCCAATGGTTGTTGAAAAAAATCTATGCTCTTTTCCTCCACTTGCCCTGGGAAGGTGTATCAATCATGTACCCAGGCCTTGAAGATTTCACAGCATGTTCTGGAGTCCTGGCAATATGGCTGCCTAAGGCAAGGCTGTTGTGGAACCCCAGCATGGACAATTTCTTCCTACCCCACCTCAAGTGTCAGAGGGCATTTCATGAGACATTCTACTGAAGACACTCTTAGGCTGGCAGAGGTGGACATACAATAGCCAAATGCTGACCTGAGTAAAGCTGGCAATGAACAGGAACCCTCTTCTGTCCCAGAATTCTACCTGCTAAGGCAGAGCGCTCAACTGACATGCCTGTTTGCTCCCTGAAGACTTTTACCACAGCCACCTGGTCCTTAGGACAGACAAGATTAAATCAAAGTGTAAAAGAGGGAACTACTAGGTCCAATTGGGACCAGGGAATGGAATGGGATGATGAAAATCCAGCAGCCTATGAATCTGAGGCTTACAAACTCCTAAACGATGACAGGTGGATAGGTGGTACAGGAGGAATGGGCCAGTCAAGTCCCAGGCTGTGCCCTGGGGCATTTGGAGTTAGAAAAAGATGATCATGAACACCTGCTCTTCCACATACCAACTGCATGGACTGGTTGTTTTAATTTCAGAGAGCCTATCTCATAAGAGGACTGTGAGTAGTTTCAATGTCTGTAAGTACTCAAAAAAGCTACCTAGCTATTATCATTTTTATTCTGTTCTATGTATAGAGATAAACATGATCCAAACATAGCAAAGACTTGCAAAGGCAGTTCCTAGTAGGAGAGTTTCCTGAAGTGAATTTTGTATGTGTGTGTCTATATGTATGTACAAAATAGATACATACATTTGTGTGTGTGTATGCTGTCTAGAAGGTATCCACCCATGTAATATGAAAAATAGAGACATTTCTTAAAGAAGACAGAAGATACAAGAAACACTATACACAGGGACCTCATACAGTTCTCCCATCTCCATCATCTGCCCTGTTGTAGTTCCCTGAATTCCACTGATGGCCCGAAATCTCTTCCCCTTCAAGGATGATTTTAGTTTTGGAAAAGCCAGAAGTTGCAGAGCATCAAATGTGGGCTACAGTGGGGCTGAGTCACCTGGGTGATTTGATGTTTTGCCAAAAAAACAAAAACACAAAACAAAACAAAAACTCTGCATGAAACATGATGCATAAGTGGGCGCATTGTTGTGATAAAGCCTCCAACCGCTAGTTTCCCATAGCTACAGCCTTCTGAATCTTCCAAATAGTTTCCGTGGAGGAATGTTCAAGCTTAATGCAAAATTTGATGCAGATTCATTGCTCTACTCAGTCGCTTTGAACGGGATAGCCATACAGTACACATGCTCACTCTATGGCATCTACTATCCCACTAACTAGTACAGTGAAGTCATCACTGTTCACACATGTGAATTCCAGCCCACTCTCCTTGGCTGCCAGGTTGCAATGATACCGCACAAACCATTTTCATCATATTAACAATGGCTGGACTTTTTCTGGACTGACCTCATATATACATTATATACTATATAATAAATAACAGTATATAGGCAAGCTTGCATGGCAAACATCAGAAAGGTGAAAAGGCTGAAAGATAAGACTCTAGCTCTTGCCCTTATTGTCATCCTTCCTAGTCAGGCAACCCTGAGCTACTTACACAACCTTTGTCTTTCTCAGCTCCCTCATCTAAATAAAAATAATAGTACCGCCCTTGTTTATTGTGCAGAGATACTTTTGTGAAGGACAAACACAATTCTGGAGATAAAGTGCTCTGGAAATATAAAGTGCAATTATAAGGAATAGTTATTATTTTAACCTAAATAAGAATCAGGGAACTGAAATATCCTGCTATACTAGGACCAACATAACACCATACTTGAACCTTCTATTTTTTGCTCTCTACTCTCCACCATTCTGACCTGCTCTTCTCTCCCTACTTAGCCCAAGTCTCCAACTTTGTACCGGCATGGTCAGCAGTGTAGCTATGTAAGCTGCAAACTTTGGAGAAAAGTGGAAGACAACAAACACTAGAAAAACATCTTGAAGACATGTGTTAAAGGCACAAATATGGCAATCATCTGTGGAAAAGAGTTAGAAAGAAAATGTGATTGATTTTCCTGGAAGTCACAGAGCAGAGAAGCACTGTGGCCCTCATGGGAGAAGAGAGGGGTAGTCAGTCCATCTGCTCTCACACTGCCTGGGCCTAGACCATGTGACCTGTCCCTTCTATCCCTTCCAGGCTCCTTCCCTCAGGGGAGGGTGGCCACTGTGTATGTGAAGACTGATGGCTATGAATGTTCTCTCAGTTACCCTAGGAATTTGGCTGAAACTGGTATTGGATTCCTCAAACCAGGCCACTATACACTATGGAAATGCCAGAATTGCCCCCAGAAAGCTAAGAGGACATCCAGTAGCCACTCATTTAGCTATCCCTCTACAGTGTTGCTCAGAGAGCAAAAAATTGTCACCCTACACTAGATTATGATAGCCCTAGTGTCCAGGGTCATGTTGTGATTTCTGTATCCTCTGCTCAGTGAATGTCTATTATAGAGATCTGCACCAGGGTGAAGTACAATGGGCAGAGTGTGGAATGGAAGAACTATCACATTTGCCTCTCCTCCAGCAGCCTCAGCTTCCATTACTCTAAGGCTATGGTGGGCTTCTGCTCCTGGAATCTACCCTCCTGTAGCACCTAAGGTACCCAGTTTTGAGTTGTAAAATACATCATTATTCCAATGTGCACCCCACTGTTTTCCTGCAATCACTTAAGAAATTCATGTTTATTGAACAATTGCTATATAGTAGGCACTACGTGGGAGTCCTCACCTTCCTAGAATCTGAGACCAAGTGAATCTCACTCAACAGCTCTTTATTGACTGCCTATATTGGGACTGGCACACAGATTGATGCTGAAAAAGTGAAGATAATTTCATTGTCAATCCAATCCCTTATTGGACAAGGGAGGCTCCCAACACTCAAAGGAAATGGGTGTCAATTGCCCAAGGTCATAGAGAGGATGACAGAGCCAAGTCTCCTGCCTCCCACTCCAGTGCTTATTGGCAACATTGATGTTCTGTCCAAATTCTCTTGGGAGTATGCTCTTGGCTGCCCCAGAATGGGAAGAGCATCAGTCCATCATCAGGAGATCTGGGTTCAGGTCTTGACGCCTCCACTTACTCTGGGAAAGTCCCAGAAGCAAATACCATATGTCTAATATTCCTTTGCCTCTGCTTTCCTGGGGTTGTATTAATCTCGTGGGTGTTTTCCATGTAAACTGGTAGCCTGAGGGAAATAGGTCATGCCTGTCAAGCTAACTGAGGCCAAGAAATACAGAGCTACAGGGAAGGGTTGGGAGGGATGGAGATAGATGAGGTGGAATCTGCATGCAAGGAAACATCTTCTAAAAATGCTCTTTTCTGACCAGAAAAGTTAATAAATATTTGTGAAAGCAGGTGAACTTTGAAGGCAAATAGCACTGGGTGTTGAGGGTCAGGGCATGCTGAGGGTTAGAACCTCAACTTATGGAAATGTTCTGGGTCGATGCCAGCCACCTCCAAAGCAAGCAATCACCAAAACCATTCCAGCACTACACCCCGCTCTGAAGAACAGCCCTTCCTGGGGCTTCCATAAAGCATACGGAAGATAAGGTTGCTATTTTTCCCTCCCCACCCCCAGCGAGAAAATGGCACCGTGGACCTAATGGTGCTTTCAGCAAGATGAAGTCGTGCAGTTTCCATCATGGCGGAGGTGAGGAAAGTGCACCTCCGTGAACTGGGCACGTCTCCACCTCCCTCCACTCTGTGCTCTTCCTGCCAATTAGCACATCCGTCCTTCCCCACAGGTGGGCAAGTGGCCCATGACTGCTGTCTGGCCACTCCAACCATGAAACCTCACCCAGGGGCACAAGGCAGGGATGGGGGACCCCTCGGGAAAAGAACACAAGGGTCCGGAATCACCCACCCTCCTCGTCCTTGAAGGAGGAAAAAGAGGGGACACCAGGCTGGGGTGGTAGAGAAATTGGGGGGCTGGCTTAAGGGAAACAGACTGCACTGCTTACAGCCTGCTGAGGCTGCCAGCAGCCCCAGATGGCGCAGAACCTGCTGCTCTTGCTGAAAATTGATTTTAGAAGCAATGAGGGAAGGAGGGAAAGCAGGGGAAAGGGGTACAGAGTAAGATGGGAAGACTTGTCAAATGGAAGGTGGAATTTAGAAGCTTTGATAAAAACACTACAGTCAGAGAAAACCTCAGCAGAAAGGTGAAGGGGGTCTTCTCTTGAGGTTTGTCTGTTATATCCCATTTTCATCTCACTACTTTTTTCCCATCCTTCCTCCATCCCCAGTGAGCAATCTTTGAAGACCCTTCCTGGACGCTCACTCTGTGAGGGTGGATCAGGACGCAAAAGCCTTGGAAAGCCGCTCAGCCAAGAAGAGCCCACACCCTCCTTTAGAGGAGAAATGATGAACCTGAAGCTAAGGAAGCTTAGGCTTCAGTGCCTCTTTCCAGGGCCCTGAATCTAATTTGGTAAGCTGGTCCCCTCTTATTCAAGACCCTCAGTGGATGTTTGACACCATGGATAGTACTAAACCCTAAATATACTGTGTTTTTCCCTATACTACATGACTTCTCATGTAAAGAAAGCACTTTATGGCTTCTCTTGGACATTTTCAAATTTCCGACATCACTTAGTATTGCACTCTGGGACCATTATTAAGTAAAATAAGGGTTATTTAGACACAACAAGCACTGAGATAGCATAACCATTGATCTGATAACCTACTTGGCTGCTAAGTGACTAATGAACCACATGAAAATGCTGGACAGAAGGATGATTCACGTCCAGGTGGGACAGAGCAGGATGACACAAAATTTCATTATGCTGCTCAGAATGGCACACAATTTAAAACTTAGGAGTTGTAGAATTTTTTTTGGAGACAAAATGGAGTCAGAAAGGAGATGGATCGCATCCTGCTGGAAACCTAAAAGAAAATGTTTCATAATAGAGATGATATTTGAGATGTGACTTGAGAGATGACAAAGAAGGGGGTGGGGGAGGCGGGTATACAGGGTGGATGAGGACAGGCCATCACAGGCAAAGGGACAGACTGGAAAGTCTGGAGCTGAGCAGAGAAAGCAGTGCCTTTTGGCCCAACTGAGAGCTGTGGGGGGTAGAAGATGGCCAGTCCATGTGGTCCAAGTGTGGCCATGCCAGATGTTTGCACTCATGTGTGCAGACAGTGAGGCTTCGCTGGGCAGGATAAACACAACTGGGAAGTGGCGTGTGGACTGGCTTGACTGGAAAGAAAACTGGAGGACAAGAATGAAGCCATCTGACAAGCCAGGTGAACTATAAATAAAGCAGTGGGAATGGGAACAACTTGACTTCCATGAAGGAGGCAGGCAACATATGTATGTATATATATATATATATATATATATATATATATATATATATATATATATTGTTTTGTTTTGTTTTGTTTGTTTTGTTTTGTTTTAAGGGTAGACCACGTGAGGACAATAGGCCTCTCAGGACAGGTACTCAGGAAAAGGCTTAGGGTGAAGAGTCAGTCAAAAGCACCTGTCCAATCAGGGAACAGCCTTCTGTTATGGATACATTTCCAGTTTCCAGTGCCTCCACCAAACAGCCTAGGAGAAAGCTGGGGGAAATTCCCTGCTTCCATATCACAGAGGAGGAAGCTGAGGCTCAAAGAATGGGTCTGCCCAGAACCACCCAGGACGTTAAGAGGTGGAGTCTCTAGCCCAGAGCTCTTCCCACTTTCCATGTCATTAGGAGTCATGGCACAGCCCAGGTAGTCCTTGAAGCTGTGAGAGGCTGGGATGCCTGCATTCTGCAAAGACCTGTTAGGCCACAAGTATCATGGCAGTGAGACCATCCTACCCTGTTTCTGCATCTCCCCAAATATTTGGGGCTACAAAGCCTGCTTCAATGAAATGACTCTTCTTTCCTCTCACTTGACTCATCCTGGACAAGAGCTCACTCGTATCATTAAAAAAAATTCCCTCGCCCTAGCCAAACCCTCAAAGAGGAGGAATGTGATCTCTCCAGGCTGGAAAGTGTTGTTTTTGTTTTGTTTTAAGAAATGATTAAGAGTTACAACAAAGCATCTTCCCAGCCTCTCTCCCCAAGAGGCATGCTGCTGCTTGCCCTAACTTGGTGCGAAAGCAATTTCTTAATCTCCTCCAGAGCGTCAGCATCATCTGTGACTCAAAGAGCTGACTCTCTCCTCTCAGGCTTAGCTGCATCTGAAGAGGGGAGGCAAGGATGACTCTGTGCATAAGCCCTTCTGCTAGTAGAAGACCCAGCAGACACTGTCCCCAGAGGGGCCGTGAGAAGATCTAAGCCTCTGAGCAGCTGAGACTTTCCCCATGATCCGACTGCAGTAGCAGTTCCTAGCACCCAGCTTATAGTCATCCACACCTGGCAATTAGGGCCCTAGAAACACTGCAAAGGCCAGGGTTTAGGGAGATGCCCAGCCTGGCAGGGCCACCAGCTTGGAGAGTTCATCATCATGCTGAAGACGAGCCGTCTTTGGAAGAGCTACACTGACAACAGCCCCATAGAAATGATACCTGCCGAACAGAAGCAAAAGCCTGAGCAAGGGAGAGGAATGTCCCCCTCCAATCCTCTAATCCACTGAGGAAGGCAGAACACAGAGGTGTGGGGCTAAAGGGCCACAAAGCTGGCCCGTGGTATCCCTAGCTTCTCTCTTCTCAACCATTTCTGCCTTGATAAAACCTTGCTTATTGACTTGATAGAGACTCCATGCTCTCTCCTGATCCTGCCCAAACTACCCCCTGGAGTGCACATGATTAAGCTACTCATACTACGCTACAATTTGTGCAACTACCCCTCACAGGGCTACTACTTACACCAACAGGAAATAAAATCCACGGCTGCTGACCTCTATAGCAAATGCCCTAGAAATGGGTGACACCTTAGGAGGAACATGGGTCAAGAAAATCTCTCGAAGGTCATGATCAAGTGAAAAAGAGAACTACAGTGAGAGGCAGGAGACTTGGGTTCTAGAAGGACCCTGCAGCTAATCTGCTGGTTGACTCTGAACAAATCACCTAAATTCTTTGACCTCCATTTCCTCCTTTGAGAAATGGGCATGATACTCCCAACTTCCCATGATGGTTGTCAGGAAGAAAACAAAGTGTATTAAGCATGTAGTGGTGCCACCATGTCTAACAAGTCATATTACATATGACTTGTGACTTCATTCCTTTACTCAATTGCTCACAAAATCCCTTCACAAGGCGTCCACCTCATCTGCCTATAAGCCGTCCTTGCATAGGAGCCACAATTTATGTTTGCACCCGCAAGCTTCTCGAGTCGGTCCCTAGCACCTAGACCTTTAGGAACCCAATCATTTGTCAGCAATTGAGTTTTCCAGAGGAATAGCTGGAAAAGGGAAGGGGTGCTGAAAAGAGGAAGTCCATACCAGATTAATTTCATTTGTCTTGTCTTTGGGCAACCAAGAAGGCTGTCTTCAGCTTCTTCCAAAAGGGCTTTCTCAGCTTTGTGGGAGACAGAGTCCCGGACAGCTAGTCGGCAGACCCCCAGTGAACAGCCTGGCACTGAGTGATGAAGCCCTTCAAAGGCTGTGGCAAAAACTAAGGCTGGAGCAGCTATAGAGGGTAAAAGGAGGAGACTGGGCTGGGTCAGACTTGAACTCGTTCTGTCACTCAATCAACTCTGGGTGGCCTTGGAGAAAATTTCTTCAGCCTTTTGGCTTTCTCGTGTTAAACCATGAATAATAATTATATGTCTGAGGTGCCCAATATGGGGACCTATAGCTATTGTCATTGTGGTTATTCTTATTAGCATTAGGATGTTTCAGGAGTCAACGAGCCCATTTGGAACACTGCAGGTTACCTATAAGGTTTCCTCAGGGGAAACAGCAAGGTTCGAACACCTCTTCAATCTTTTCTTTAACTCTTGGCTGAAATTTCTCCTTAAAATTCAAACTTCAGGTTCAGATTTTGATCTCTCTTGGAGTGCACATACTAACACTCCACAGCCCTAAGGATGACAGTATCTTCCCATCAGGTGACTAGACAAGATGTCTTTAGGAACCAGCAGATTCGAAAAAGAAAGGCAATGAACACTCAAAACCACATTTCTCCAATGTCCTAGTTTTCCATTGGCCCCAGAGAATTCTCAAGTGATTTCTTTTCCCAAGCAAAGCTGACATACGTTCAAACGCCTCCTTCCCTTTCCCCAGACCCAGGTGTCTTAAAAAGAAAACTAAGAGACATCAGAGGAGGGAAGCCTAGGAAATTCCATTTGCCACCAAGTCCAGATCTTGGCTTTCTCACTGTCTAAAATTGGTTTCCTTGTGATCTGAAGCAGGAGAATATTTTCATAGCAATTTAACCCACTTCCCTGTTTCGGAGCTCTTTGAAATTTGAAAAACTATTTCATTTATGTCCTCTCATTGGTTCATCATCCCAAGTCTCACCAACAGACAGTAGAAGAAGGAGATGCAAATACAGGTTAATTTTTCTCCACATCCCATGTTTTATGCCAAGGCTTTGGGATGTTTGAAAAATTGGAGGAAGGGCTATTAACTTTGCAGCATCACACAAGGAAGCATCCAGGAGGAGATCCATAGAGCCACGCATCAGTCCTCCTGGGTACCATTAACATGTAACTTGCATTCTTTAAGACAGCACAGGGTTCCGTCTGTCAGTGAATGATCTATGACGTGTCACTTGTGCTATTAGCAGGCATTTTCCATTTTGGCAGTCTCAGCACATTTAACTTCTTTTCCACAAGAGCACTGACTGCTCTCTCCTCCATTAATAAGCACTTTCAAATCCTTCCAGTTCTTACCTGGGCAATTGTCTCACACCTTCCTCACAGGGCAAGGCTAGACTCCATGACCATGGATGATGATGGGGCCATTCTTGATCCTAAGGATTGAGCTACCGTTCTGTGGTCTGAAAAGCACAGGACAAGGAAGCCTGCCCTACACATTGTGGGATTTCAACAAATCTCTATTAATGAGTGAATGAATTGAAGTACACATGAGAAAGGACTACTCTATTGTAGAGGTTCTCTATCGATTGAAAAGGTGGTGTCAGCTCTCTGGTCCAGGCCTCATTGAACAGGATGACGGAGGTGAAAGGGATAAAGATGGTACAAGCCCTGACATTCTGGTGCTTATGCTTAGCAAAGGCAGGAAGATTTGTATCGCAGTATGTAGTAAAGGGTCCCAGAAAGGGACTCCTTCTGCATGTTCATGGAGGATGTTAGGCATGACAAGACATGTTGGGACATTTCAGAGTATGTCAGTGAGAAATAAGAAAATCTCCCCCATTTTATACATTGTTGCCAGTTTAAAGGTTTTATTTGGTTACTCCTTGCTCAAGAATTCCCAGTGGTTATGAAGGAAAGTTTTAGCCTCTCCCCAATGCTAGCTGCTATCTTACTATCCAGTCTTCAGGCTCCACTAACTTCTTTATTCTACTAGCAATGTGATGTGAGAGTCCAGGGGAAAGGGATCCATAAACAAAACTCTTCCCAACTAATAAAACCCTGGATGTCTTCCCAAGTGAACTTTCAAGTCACAATCAGATTCGGTCCTCCCCTTGGCATTCAAAGCCCTCTGTAATCCAACTCCATCATACTCACCCAACCTTAGGTCTCATTCTCTCCCAAGGAAGGCTGACAATAAAAGGGTGTCTCCATTTCTTCCCTTGAGCTATTTCCCATGCCCCACATGCCTTACCCTCCCCTCACTTCGCTCCACGCCAACCAGAAGTCAGCCCATCTTCTCTGGAGGGCCTTCCCACACTATCCCAGCTCGCCTCCTTCCTTTAAATAAGTCCCTAGAGCACAGATGCCATATTTCCATGAGTTTACGGAGGCCACATGGCTTCTCTCCTTACCTCGCACATTTTGCCTATTATGGTGTTCAGCACAGAGAAGCAACTCAACTATGCTGCAACCAACACAAAGGGGTGTCTAATAAATGTCAAACATGGCTAACTGGTAAACCACAGATTCTCACCTGTGGCTTTGGAGAGGGAAACACAACTTGAGGAGGAGAAGAGCAAGAAGGAGAGAGCAGAAATGAGGCCTGAAATAATCAACAGCATGCTCCTTGTACCGTCACTTGAGAAGCAGTAGCGGAGGCCAGCTCTGGCCATTCCAGGGGCCCTTGGTGCTACAGGAAAGCAGTTCTAATGGGATCAGCAAGAAAAAGCTCACTCGGTCACCCTGATTTTCTACCAGAAGGTATCAGTGCCACCCTGTGGCATTCCTTTGGACCTTCCTTTGGACCTTCCTTTGAAATAGACAGATATTTTGTGGAGGATTTCAATATCTAAGTTCATCAGGGATACTGGCCTATATTTTTCTTTCTTCGTAGTACCCTTGCCTGGTTTTGGAATTAGGATAATGCTGGCCTCATAAAATGAATTTGGGAGTCTTCATTCCTCTTGAATTTTTTTGAATAGCTTGGGAAGGACAAGTGTTAGTTCTTTACATGTCTGAGAAGCAACCGAGGCATCCATCAGTAGATAAGTGAATAAAAAAGCTGTGGTACATTTACACAATGGAATACTGCTTGGCTGTAAAAATGGAGGAAATCTTACCTTTAGTGACAGCATGGATGGACCTGCAGAGCATTATCCTTAGTGAAATAAGCAGTCAAGATAAAGACAAGTACCCTATGATTTCACTTGTATGTAGAATCTAGTAATCAAAATAAACTAACAACAAAAATGGAAAGAGACTAAAGTACAAAGAGAACAGACTGATAGCTGTCAGAGGGGAGGTGGCTGGGTGAAGAAAGGTGAAGGAATTAAGTGAGGGAAAAAAAAAAACCCTCCTAGACCGAGACAACAGTATAGTGATTACCAGAGGGAAAGGGAAGTGGAGAGAGGTAGAAGAGGGTAGATGGGAAATTAATGATGATGGAGGAAGACTTGACTTGCAGTCATAAATACACAGTACAATATACAGATGATGTATTATAGCATTATACAACTGAAACCTATATAATTTTATTAACCAATGTCACCCCCACTAAATTCAATTTAAAAAGAAAAAAATTAATGGCCAGATACTTTCCTTAAAACAACCGTCAAAGAAAGAGAGGAATCCATGGACCAGGAGGGAAATAGCAAAGCCAATTTGGAACTAACTTTGGCCAAGGAAATGGTGCAATCTAGTTCTAATGTGATTAAATCAAACTACAATACATCCAAAAGGATGTGGAATTGTGACAAGTAGTTCTTTGGGGGCAGGCTGGGATTTATTCTCTTTTGGACAGCCAAGACCAGATTTAGCTTTTCATGAGCCTGGGGAAGCAAATAAAAGATATGAGGGAGCTCTGGAATGTTATTCTTTCACAGAGAACATTTTCAACCAAAGACGAAAGCTCAATTAAGAGTAACAAATGGAAGAGCAAAGCTTTCAGGATAACCTGGAGTAAACAGGTGCAGGATCCAATACTTTGGAAGCAGGTGATAAACAGAAGAACGAGAAGACCCCTCTCCTGTGGTCAGCCTGTTAATTTCATAGTTCTGTGAACAGATGGAATGACATCATTCTTGCAAGCTTGTATGTGGGAGGCCTGAAGAAATACATCAGTGACCTATGTGACATCGTATTGATATATTCGGTTCATATTTAAGGCATTTAATACCCATTTAAAACAGTTTCTATCATTAAGCATTCATTATGGGCTTCGTAGTAGCTCAACAACTTTACATTCATTATCCCATCAATGAGATTATCTCATAACAATTCAGTGAGCTAGGTAGGTATTATATCCATTTCATAGGTAAAGAAACTGAGGATGATAGATACCATGTGCCTCCTAAGAGTACCCAGTTTGTAAGAGGCAAAGTCAGAATTCAAGCACAGGTCTTGCTGACTCCACAGCTCCAGGACTCAGGACTACACTGAGACAGCCTCAAAGCACTAAGGGCTCTTGTACTCTTGAGTATCTTTCCTCCCACCATCGCACTGGACTTTGTTATAATTTATTTATTCACTGCCAGACAAGAAGCTTGCTGAAGCCACTGCATTCTTAGCACTCAGCAAGATGATTAGTCTCCTTGGTCAGATTCTGCAGAAGCAGACCCTGAGCAGAGGAAACATGTGCTAGTGCTTGAGGAGGTGCTCCCAGGAGATACTGGGATGGGAGTGAGACAAGCAGGACAGACAAAGAGAAAAATCCTGGCACAGCTATGACTGCATGTGAGCCACAGCTTCAGTCTGATCATGTGGAAATCTCTGGAGTATTAATTACAACTTGGAATGGGTCTCTCCCAAAGGCAAGGGAACTATGAGCCACCCTAGGAGGAGGACCTGGGCCATTTCCTGCTGCCTAAGTGGCTCTAGTAGCCCAAGGGCAGTCCTCTGAAGAACGGCACAACTGCAAGCCATTAGCAGCAAAATACTCAGAAGCTGAGGGATGGGTACACAGAGAAATGTCTGCTACAATCATGGTCAACAAACTTTGGGATCTGGATTCAAAGCCTCCATTCAGCACTAGAGTTAGAGTCAGAGAATTCTGGGGCAGGGACTTGAGTTGCAGTAAGCTGAACGAAGGACCATCCATTTACACCTATAGGAAGCCAGCTGCCATAGCCATGGCAGGGGCCATGTGGCAGGATGAAAGAGGTGCCAACATCACATGCTGTGGTTTGCTGTGAATCCCGGCATGGGTGAGGCCTCCATACCAATGTCCAGTGTTCACCGTTGATGGAAAGGAAGTAAGGAGAACTTGGTACAAGGATGTCCCATTGACCAGAAGGGACCATAGGGGATGACCAAAAGAGAAAAAATCCAGATCTTTCTATTGTAAAAATTATGATTTGATCACTCAGACACTAAATGACAATTCAGAGGCCTTGGGACATTGAGAAATCCATGGATGACATTCCCTAACTAAATCTCCAGACTAAGGAACAACCCCATCTATATACTAAGAAACAAACCATTTTCTCACCCATCCATGGATCTCCTTGCTTCCGTTGTGACCAGGATGGGCCAGGAACAGGGTAGCAGTCTTGTGGAGGGGGTAAGAATGGTCTATATCCTCAATCAATCCCATGAGGACTAGCTCAGCTTCCTAAAATACAAGGAGCTGAGAACCAGGGCAGGGAGGCGGTTCTGATGAGCAAGGAGCAGACAGGCACAGGTTAGAGAAGACAAAAACAAAGGAGAAAGAGGGGGTCCCTTTAGCTGGGAGGAAGGAGGGCATGAACGCTAAAGCCAGGTCTCCTGGGGCAGTGGATAGGTGGGAGGATTACAAACCCTCTGAAAGAGAGCCAATCTGTCCCTTTACCTAACAGCTTTACCTCCCAGCAGGCACCTGGCAGCACTCCAGCTCCTGCCCTCTTCTTCCTGGCATCATTAGCTACATCAGTTGCCTTCTTCATCTAGGACTAGAACTGGGAAACTCCCTCAACAAAGACACTTGTGACCAATCTCAGGTTCTGCCCATGTCACAGTTGGCCTACCTAGTGTTTCATCCTCTGCCTTCCCCATTTCTTCCCCTAAATGCATCCACTCTGAAAATCATCTTTGATGCCTCCTCTTCCTCATCTCCCAAGACCAATCACCAGCTCACATCACTGCTTCCTTCAAAATATATCTTCTATTTTATTTACCTTCTTGGGCCTGTAATAGAGTGAAAAGAACATGGGACGCTCATGATCTCTGCTCAAATACCAGCCTTTTCACTTGCTGGCCTTGTGAGATTGAGTGCTTCCACCTCTCCTTCCTCCCCACCCTCTCCCACCAGCATCCTGTCCTCTGCCCCCTGGACTGCATGGTGATCACCTCAGGATCCACCAGCCAGAGGAGCTGTGGGCACACTCCCTGCCCCACTCCCCACAATTTCCTCCCAGGCTAGATGCTGTCAGTTACCAACCTAGGGTCGGCTTCTGCCCCAACAAAATCCATCAGAAGTTTTGGTCATAAGACAAAATCTGACCAAAAATAAAGCTGCTGTGTTTTCTGACCTGCCTGTAGCCCCTTGAGGACAAAATGGGCACTGTAGTACAATTGAGTATTTATATATAAATTAATGCCAAAGAGGTTAGAATTGTTAGCATCATGTACAGATGAGCAAAATGATTAAAAAGGGTGGAAAGCCAGGATAAGAGAACTGTGGAAATGGGTATGTGTTCTAAAATGTAGCGTTTGACTAGAAAATTTGAGGTATGAGATGAGAAGGCTATTTCCATTGGAAAGATAGTTTATTACTTAAGAGTTCCCAAGGGCAAGGAACCTGCCACTCCGTAGGGTCAGTCAGGAGGCAGAGAGAAAAAGAGAGACTGGACAAGAGCCTTATTTTGGTTTCTGTGGGAAGAAATGGGCAAGGTAGGGTAAGCAAGCTGAGGGCTGGCAAGTTCGAGTTACTTCAGCAGGCTCTGGGTCATAGGTGCTGCCCCTGGTAGTTGGCCGTGGGATACCTGGGGCAGGTGGACAGTGGCCAGGAATGGAAGAGCCATTGGTGTTTGGGTGTGGGCTCTGGATAGGTTTGTTTGTATTGAAAATCACCCTCACAGGTAAGTTGTTTACTGTCTCTAGGAAATGGCTAACCCTGAGAGTGACGGTCTTCAGTATCAGCAAGGTCCCAGGTATCAAAGTATCAGAATACAGAAAGCAGAAGATATGATTAATAGAGTGAGGTCAATAAAGAAAGAAACAAGGCTACTGCTGGGACATAGCTGTAGCAAACACCTATTTGCCTGGTGTAGTGTATGGTTCTGTCGCAAGAGAAACTAAAGGAAGTTAAACATCCTTGGGTCCTACTATTCTGGCGGAAAAAGAAAACACCATGAAGGTAAGTCCAATGGAAGGCTTTGCAAATTTATACACACTTGTGAAGTTAAAACATAATCCCTCTTATTAATATCTAGTACTGATTAATCCCTTTGCTTCAAACAAGGAACTTTAGCTATCAGGGAAATTTAGACTCTAAAAAATGAATGTGAATAATGGTTCTCTGTTAACCTACACTGGCTTTTTCAACATAACATTGTGCAATGGGGTGGAGGGGAGGCAAGTATTAGTATTAACAATATGGTAGGAATGAACATCTTTTTCAAAATAAGAGATCTGTGTCAGTAGCATATCCCCCTCCCAAAATAAGCAGGCTACTCACGGATAAGAACTGAATGGGTGCCAGATGAGTCCCCTGATCCTGCCCCAACTGTGCCCTGTACACAGGGCTTGGGGAAGGAGGCAGGGTATCATCATATGCAACAACATGCAAATGCAGCACCAACACACAGAGCTATGTGTGTGCATTATGTTTTATCACCAAGCAGAAATTAGATTGCATGAAGTATGAACAAGCCACCTTGTTCATACAGATGAATTCACATTTACGGTGCATTGGCTTATTGTCTGAATGCACAGAGAACATACGAGCACCTAGCTTTTAGGAAAATTGTATATTTGCTTTCTTGAATTTCCACTTCTCTAAGTAAAAGCCTCCATTTTCTTACTCCATGACTACTAGTTGGTCAGTTAATCAAAACACTTGGTTCAAGAGGGCAATCAATCAATATAGAACATATATATGATAAACCTTTTATTTTAACATAAAACATGCAGGCATTTCTATTGTAAAATTACTATTTTTAAGTAGATTTTATTGATTATACTATTATAGTTGTCCCAATTTTCCCCCTTCGTCCCCGTTCCATCCAGCAATCCTTAGTTCATGCCTATGGGTCATGCATCTAAATTCTTTAACTTCTCCATTTCATATATTATTCTTACCATCCCCCTATTTTATACCTACCAATTATGCTTCATCTTAATTCCTACACCTTCTCCCCTTCTTCCCTTTCCCTCTTCCCACTGATAACCCTCCCAATGGTCTCTATATCTATGATCCTGTTCCTATTCCAGTTTGCTTAGTTTTTGTTTTCAGAATTCAGTTGTTGATAGTTGTGAGTTTGTTGTCATTTTAACACTCAAAATTTTGAGCTTCTTTTTTTAAAATAAGTTCCTTTAACATTTCATATAATAATGGCTTGGTGATGATGATCTACTTTAGCTTTACCTTGTCTAGGAAGCATTTTGTATGCCCTTACATTCTAAATGATTATCTTTGTTGGATAGAGTAATCTTGGTTGCAGGTCCTTGCTTTTTGTCACTTTGAATACTTCTTGCCAGTCCCTTCTTGCTTGCAAAGTGTCTTTTGAGAAATCAGCTGATAGTCTTATGGAAACCCCTTTGTAAGTAACTCTGTCTTTTTCTTGCTGCTTTTAAGATTCTCACTTTACCTTTAACCTCTAGCATTTTAATTATGTGTCTGGGTGTGGTCCTCTTTGGGTCCAATTTGTTTGGGACTCTCTCTGCTTCCTGGATTTTTATGTCCATTTCCTTTGCCAAACCAGGGAAATTGTCCTTTATGATTTTTTTCAAGTAAGTTTTCAATTTCTTGCTCTTCCTCTTCTCCTGGTATTCCTATGATTCAGATATTGACACTTTTGGAGATGTCCAAGAGTCTTCTTACACTCTCCTTTTTGTTTTTTTGTGTTTTTTTTTTTTTTCTGAATTCTTGTTTCTTCATTTTGTTCTGGTTGAATGTTTATTTCTTCTTTATGTTTCAAATCATTTATTTGAATCCCAGCTTCCTTCTCTTCATTGTTGGTTTTCTGTGGATTTTTCTTTATTTCATTTAATGTACCTTCCTTTCTTCCCTTATGCTTTTGTTTATTCAATGAGATCTCTGAGCACTGTGATGACCAGTGTTTTGAACTCTACACCTGACAGGCTGGCTATCCCCTCTTCACTTAGTTCTTTTTCTGGGGTTCTGTTCTGTTCCTTCATTTGAGCAATATTTCTTTGTCTCCTCAATTTGATAACCTCCCCGTGCTTATTTCTGTGTACTAGGTTGAGACACTTTGACTCCCTGTCTTAGCGCACCTGTTATGTTGTAAAGATCACAGCCTTGGGTATCCACCAGGGTGGGGCAACCCATTTCACCTCTTTGTGGCTCCATGTGAGGGTGGGGGGTCGGTGAGGGGACAATGCCACTGCTACTGTCTGACTTCTGAAGGCTTGCCTGCAACTCACCCCATTTCCAATCACTTCACCCACTTCTCGAATGCAACTAGTACCCACCCAGCTGCTTCCCTGGTAGTGGTTCCCAGAGTGGGTGGGTTTGCGTACATGTGATCCCTGTGAATGGACTCTCCTGAGAAACCATAAGTTCCTTCCACTGCCCCAGCCCCCACTGGTTTGTACAGCCAGCAGTTATAAAGCTTTGTTTTCCCCAGCACTAGAACCCTGGTCTGCATGATCTGGCCTGGGACTGGGATCACTTGCTCACAAGGTATTTCCCCCAATTTTTATACATCACACAAGAATGTGGAACTACCTGTTCTGCCACCTCAGTGTCACCATACATGTCCAGCTCCCCATCTCTGCCCCTCCTACCCATCTGGATGAATAAAGCTTCTTTAAATCCTTGGTTGTCAGAATTCTGACAATTCGGTTTTAAAGGAATTTGGGCTATTATTTTGTTTTGAGGTTAGTTGCGAGCCTTCTATGGTGCACAAAAAGGCAGAGCATGTTTACTTGTGCCTCCATCTTGACAGGAAGCATAAAATTTTATATGTAGGGCTAAGGGCACAGGCATGGGGATATACTGTATATCTGAAAATGATTGTTCCAGCCTATCTCTCTTTCTCTCTCTTGCATAAACAACACTCTTAATGTACCCTTGACAATTTCCCATTTTAATTTCTTCAGAGTAACAGTTTACATGTGTAAAGAATCTGAGTCCAGAAACCTAGATTTTTATAACTTTCGTTTCAATCTTTTGTATTTGTCTCACCCATATCTAATTGATATCTGTTCTTTCTAGTAAGTCCCCTTCACTGAGACAGTCCAGGGCATTCATCTTAGTTTTCACAAAAACTTTGATTATTTTCATACCTATATTTTATCTTAGTATTATATTACATTAATTGCACAGTGCACCAGGGTTCTCTTTTCCCCACATCCTCGCCTACACTTATTGTTTGTTGATTTGTTGATGATTACCATTTTGACAGGTATGAGGTGGTATCTTATTGTGGTTTTAATTTGCATCTCTCTGATGGCTAGTGATGTTGAGCATTCTTTCATATGCCTTTGGGCCCTTTGTATGTCTCCCTCAGTGAGTTGTCTGGTGCAGCCACCATGGAAAACAGTATGGAGTTTCCTTAAAAAACTAAAAATGGAACTGCCTTTTGATCCAGCAATTCCACTACTAGGACTTTACCGGAAGAACCCTGAAACACCAATTCATAAGAACCTATGTACCCCTATGTTCATAGCAGCGCTATTTACAATAGCCAAGTGCTGGAAACAGCCTAAGTGCGCATCAGTGGATGATTGGATCAAAAAACTTTGGTACATTTACACAATGGAATACTATACAGCAGAAAGAAAGAACTCCTACCCTTTGCAACAACATGAATGGAACTGGAAAGTATTATGCTTAGTGAAATAAGCCAGCCAGTGGAAGACAAATACCATATGATCTCACCCATTACAGGACAATAATGAACAAAACAAACAAGCAAAACAGAACCAGAGACATGAATACAATGAATAGACCTTCAGTGGGCAAGGGGGAAGGGGGAAGAGGGAGGGGGAGGAGGAGGCAAAGAAGGGGAGCAGTTTAGTCAAGGAACTAATATGGAAGAACCATGGACATGGACAACAAGTGGGATTGACTTTGGAGGGGAGTAGGTGGGTGGGGAAGGGGACAGAGGGGAGGAAAAAGGGGATGGATATAATAAAACAACAATAAAATTAAATTTTAAAAAATTAATTGCACAACCAAGTGTGATATCAAATGCCACTGACTCTTGATAGACCCACCATTCACGTGTATATCGCAGCAATGAACAGGTGGGTGTGGAAGTAGCCCACCCCCATGGCCTACAGCATGTGGCTGACACAGCATCTGTCTCCCTGAATTAGGAGGAAACCACAAGATTGGCTAAGAGAGTTTCTCTTGTGTATACTGGTCCCATCCCCTTCTTTTGTTTTAATGCTAAGAGTGCTGTATTCAGGTATAGTCAACAGACCTTAAAATGTACAAATGTTAAGTATATATAGCTCAGCGCTCAACTACCATCCAGGCCAAAATAAAGAACATTTCTGTCACTCCCATTCCACAAGTTCCCTTTTCCCACCTTCTTGATGACCCCTGCTTTCCCAAAGTTAACCAGTGTTCTAAGTTGTGTCACCATGAATTAGATTTGTCTGTTCTTGAACTTTACATGAAAGAAATCACCTAAACTTTTGTGTTTGGTTTCTTTCCCTCAGTATGATGTTTTTCAGGTTAATCCATGCTGTTGCAAGTATCACTAATTTGTTCTTTTTTTATTGCTGAGATGTACTTGATTCCCATCCTCTTAACTGAGTTTACTGGCAATTGATCACTGAAGTTGAGAAGGAGAAAGGAGGTAAATGGAGGAGCCCAATTTCTCTACAATCCTTTTAAATCTTGTTCAAACTCTACAACCCTCACTAGTTGCCCTGAGCAGGAAATGTGTTCACCCAAAGGTACAAAGGATGATCTCCTCCATAAACCAGTACAACGACAGGTCAAAATCCGAAACTACAGGCATTGTGGATTAAGAATTCACAAACTTACTGTGCTAGGCCTCTCCTTCCCTCCATCCTGCCCCACAGACATGAAAGAACACCAGTTTTGTAAAACTATCTTAGTTCATCACAAGACTGGTAGGTAACTCACCGTGGTTTGCTCAGAAGTTGCCAGCCCATCTCCGATACCCAACAGTGACAGTGATGGGCACTTAACACATCATTATTTACAAGTCTGCCTGAAGAAACCTATGAGACTGGGTTTGCCCGTATCACCAAAGGAATCATTCATGGGTAGAGTACCTGGCATTATTTGAACTCTCTTTTGTAAATATCTTGGGATAACATAATTCCGTAAAACCACTTTGGGATGTGCTAAAACGGGAGTGGGGGGTGGGGGCGGTGGGGGAAGGGCAGCTCTTTTTCTCGCCTGAATTTAGTGCTTTCGAGAATTTCATCTCTGCATCAGGAAGCATCGATGGCCCAGGGCCAAGTTCATTTGGCAACTCTTGAGGCTCTGCTCAGCACGACTGACAAGGCCAGTGGTTGTTGAGAGGTGCAAGGAGCAAAAGGGAGGGTGGAGCTCAGATTGTTCATGCTGGGCAGTTGGCAAAGCCACATTCCCTGAGGCTGGGACAATGCTCCTTGATCAACAGAGACAGTGAGCAAGATAGGGATAGAGTCTTCCAGCAGATCTGGTACATCCTTCACTGCTTGGGTTGGTTGGTACTAATTGTCCAAAAATCGTTAGGCTGATGTCTGGCAGGACACCCTGTGCAAAGGTACAGTTTGCACTGAAATGTTGCCTATATTGTTGACAGGGGTATAGAGGAAAAGCAAGAAGGCTGAGAAGGGATAAAATAAACATTGAGAAGCAAGATCTCTACCTCTTTTGTCAGGCTGTCTGAACACTTCACTCCGTCACTTCCTTAAAAGAAATGAGATTCGTCTGCTCCGATACAGACATAGAAACTGGACTTTGTACTTAAGAATCTGCTGGCTGAGCTCAACCAGCAGGATGTCAGCCTCTTGACTTGAGGCTCTGTGAATTCTCCAAGAGCTAGGGATTATTCACAGCTCGGTTTTTCCTTCTCAGAAGAGGACTGAGTTCCATAGACAGAGTCCAGAGTAGAGAGCTGGATCTCATGGCTCTAACTCATGGCTGACACACTGTGTGGTATCAACAAGGCAGCGAAGGTCCTCCGGTGCTAAGAGGAACTGCCCTCCCCCATGCAGAAGTGCACTTTCAGAAGGTATGTTAAACATATCCTTGAAAAGTGCTGAGAGATCTAAGGAAGATCATTAAAATACAAAGGGAGAACTCTACTAACAGTCAAAACTCACAACATATTTTAGAGCTTATTCTAAAGTAAAAACCCAAATGTTCCAACAAAAGCCTGACAAGGAGCCTCAAGGGGCGCAATGAGCAGGCGGAGGAACCAGAATGGCAAGATGGGGTCTCTCCAGGTGGCCATATATGTGGGAGGAGGACCTGACTGCACCACTCAGCTCTGCACAGCTGTCAGGTGTGGGGACAGCCAACAGGAGTTCCTTCTCAGCGATCATCATTCATTATTTACATGAAGCCAGCTGGTCAACCCCACCCATGTGGGAAGCACTGGAGGGTGATTGTGAGGGTTAGAGAAACTTTATTCTAAACAAGGACACTTTGGGATTTCTGCTTAGGTTCACTTGAAGAAGAGGACCAGGACTGAGGTAAAAATTACCTCAGGTGTAGGTAGAACTTTAAAATGGGAAATGTTCTCTCCACTTCAGTGAGGTGAGCACAAAAGGAAGCCAAGTGGACAATCCAAGAAAGACCACAGGGCGGGTCTAAGGGAGAACTATGAACATTACGGCAGGTATGATCATTTTACCTTCTGATCAGCCACATTAAGCAAAAGTGTCAGCCATTCTCTCGGAGCCCAGTTTCAAAGAAAGGCTCTTTGATACCTCTTCTCTTGTCACAAAACGTATCCTCAACCTCCCTGCTCACAAGATCTATCCTGGGCCAGCAGCCTCTGAGAACACAACCCTCCCCACACAGTCCTGAGTCTCCCCTCCCCCATCACCTCTGTTTTCCTCATTGGCTTCCCCTTCACACCCCACTTCACTAACTGCTACTTCCACTTTGCCACATCCATTTTCCAAACCAATGCTCATGATCTATGTATAGTCCTTCTTATCCTTAAAATTGGAACTGAAGGCCCACTCTTCCAAGAAGCCTTCCTGGGTTGATGCTACCCAAGAGGGATGTAAAATATAGAAACTCCTTACCCCTGTTCAGAAGACCGACATTTATGTTTCTTTAACTCTGAGTCCTTGCAATCAGAGTTGACATCTGGGTTGACACATTTATCTGGGTTTCTAGTTCCAGAAACAGACAATCCAACCAGGTGTCTTGCTTCTGAAAGACAGCAGGGGCCCCCATCACAGGACCCTGAGTTATCTGCCTGCATCATTCCCAGACATACTTTATTGTCCTTTATAGACTGACCAAGATGACCCCCTCCTTAATCAGGTCTTGGCCCATTATTCCTCCTCCAGAACAATAGCTAACTCAATGAAGAACTTCACTGTTCATCTCATTTGGGAGGTAAGTGACTTCTCCATCTAAACTCTGTTTTATCCAAGGATGGGTCTAATTGGGAGACAGGAAAGGGAATAGAGAGAACCACACTGGGCAAAGAAGCCAGGCTCTACAGAAGATATTAATAGAACGTGTGATATTAAAGGGCAGGACAGGCAAGCTTTGAGGAGGAGGAGAAATAAACAAGAAGAAAGGCTGGTGGGCAGTTTGTTCTCTGTGATCTCTTAGCAAACTCCTGAAAAGTCCTAAACCTGACTAAACCACATGTGGGGAGTCCCCAGGGTCAGAACTGGCAAGCAGAAGTGTATGTCACTCTCCACTGCAATTGTTAATGAGACTTTACACATGTCTAGCCTTCTTTAACAACCAGGTATAAGACATAAAGGTGCACATTCGCTTAAGTGCTCCACAGATACCTGATCTGAGGACTGAAATCCAGAAGCAATGAGAATGTGCTCTCTCTTGGCTTTTTCTCAGTCTCTCTCAATGTGTGCAGGTGCGTAAGGAAGGGGAGGTGAGACCTCCTTCCTGGCCAGGTCACCCGGTCACCAGCACCATCTCCTGTCCATTGTGATTTCCCTGAAGTCACTTCATAAATGGACTAGAGAAAGCCACAAGCCTCTTCCTCTCCTGGGCCAGCCAGCAATGTAAAGATCAAAGGAGAGAAGGTGATAAGAAGGCAGTAGACAAATGCAAGAGATTATAACCCTCCCAATCAGTAAAATAGGGCCTCCCCTACCTTCAGTCCTGGCGTCCTCATCCTGCCAGCAGAGCCTGAGGCTGCACCTCCCACAGATGCTCAATTTAGAGATCCTGCGGAGGAGTCCCTGCTGACCCCTAGAGACCCACGGGGCTATTTCCAGCTCTCCGGTTGTCTCCCCACTGCCAGGACTTGTGAGCCAAACCAAGGAGGCCTGGTGGCTGTTTTTCTCTGGCCTCTTTAGAGGTTATGAGCCAGTACATGGCCCTAAAACCTCTTGCCTCAACCAGAAGCACAGAGCTGCACGGGGTGGTCCCAGCCTCAGAGACCATCTCTGACCTCCCTCACCCTAACTAAGGTAATGGGGTCCCTCCTTGATGTCCACAAAGTCACAGGGCAGGTGTTGACAATGCCCACAAGGAACCCAGGCTTCCTGACTCGTAATCCTGGGCTCCTCTATCTCAGCCTTGAGTGTTACTTTCATTGGTGAGTAAACAAAACCCAAAAACTTATACTCAGACCTAGTATTAATATCCAATGGCCTAAACCTGCCCCAGGAAAACAGCAATTAGTGCACATATACCTTTGACTGCTTACTTATCTCCTGCCTCCTCCTTTCCAGCATTTGATGCTGTTCTCTAGACCCCGATTTTAGAGTCTTCCACTTGCCCTGCAACGTGTTAGGAAAGAAATTGGGCTCCTCCTGGCTGTGTGATTAAGAACAGTTCCCTTAACCTCTCTCAGTCTCATTTCCTCATCTACAAATTGAAATCATGAAAATCAGGCCCCCACTATACCTCTAGATCAAACACACAACAGGGATTTGCAAACTAGAAAGGACTATAGAATGCTAGTTATGTTTATTAGAACCTTTTTTCTGAAAGCTACTTTCACCCGAATGCTGAAATTCCCTGTAAGAACCGGGAAAACCACCATGGTGATATCTAAATTAGGAAGCATCAGTTCAGCTATAGATGCTGCGGCTCTGTCTGTCCTCACTTAAGCGAAGATTTGGCACCAGGTTAATGGAAGAAGAAAGTTGTTGTTCACGTCAGTTAGCATTCTATCCTTTTAAAGCAGGAGACCTAGAAATGGGGAGTAGGAAGGATGAGACGGATGAAGGTTTGAGAATAAAAACTGGAAAGCTGGAGTGGCCTAGGGACCCCTAAAATCTCTCTCGCAAGCCCTCTGCTGGTCACCCACCAAAGTCTTATTGATTCTTTTTCTGGCTTCAGACCTGGGTGCCTGGGTCAAGCCCACTCTGTTATTTTGAAGCAGGAAATTATTGACCCATAACACAAGCCTATAATAAATAGCCTCATGTAATAAAATGCAAGCCCTCCACAGAGCCCTGCATTTGGAAAACATTGAGGCATGTGCAAGTTGCTGCCCAGAATATATTTGGTATCTGGCTGCCCCCTCCCCTTCTCTGCAGAACAGGACATGGTGCAAGCAGGACAGCCCACTGCCTGGCAGGAACCAGGCTCGGCCCCTCACCCACAGACTGACTGCTCAGCATGGCCTGTTGGCATTTGTCCTTACATTTCATGTTCAGTACCTTCTGATGAGGTGCTGAAGTTAGCACATTTACAAACATGGTGTAAAAACAGGGCCAACTACAGGACAGCCTGCAAAATAAGCAGGTCACTTTCATTACCTAGGGTAGGGAAGTACCCCTAGAATGAATGCCTGTGGCACAGCCCCTCCAAGCTCCAAGGCTGGAGAGCCACGGGCAGGAAATGCGGGGTACAGTGGTGCATGAAGGGCCTGGGCTGGAGAGGAAGGTGGGCACCCCAGGCAGAGCTGAGCCCAGCTACAGGGAGGAGCTGGCCTGCTGGGCCAGCGTGGGTCTTGAGGAGGTTCTCTGTGGAACCTGGCTTTTGAGGTAAGGAGTCAGGGCACAGGGCAGCTCTCCTGGGATGCAGGCGCCAGCTAAAAAACTTCCAAGAGCGTCCCAGGAGCCACGGAGGAATCTTGGCCAGTTTGATCATGGCAATGGGACCTTTTTCCCCTGTCCAAGCTTTTTGGCTCTCCCTCTTGTCTGATCTCTGATGGGGATGAACAAACTGCTGCCCAATGTCTTGTAGGCAGCCTCTAGGTAAGCCTTAGGCAGGGAGCAATTAACGCGGATGTGGTCTATGAGAAACTGGATGGCCCCATTCCTTCATGAAGCCTGTATTCCAAAGCTTGAAGTTCTCTCACTAGTGTTTCATTCCTTTTACATTAAGTTTTCTCTCGTCTAGTTCAAATGCAAACCCTCTGAACAAGGGAAAGGACAAACCTTCCACAGCTCAGTGTGACTGGATTTCTGATGGGTCATGGAGGGGGCAGGTACAGGGAAGGGGCAAGAAGGGCCAGAGCCCTGGATGGGTCCAGGGAGTGGAAATTTGGAGGGAGAAGGAGGCTGCATGAGAAAGAACCTAGAGGGCAGAGCAACAACTGTAGAGAACTAGCACAATGGAGCACGAAATGTGGGGTCAGAAGATCAGGGTGCAACTCCAGCTCTAACTCCTATATAGCTGCAATTTCTATGAGCTTCAGTTTCATCCTCTACACGTGAGAGTAATTTTGCCTACCTCACTTTCCTGCCTCCTAGGGTTGCTATGGGGACACGATTAGATGGCAAACGTGGAAGTGTTTTGTAAAGTGTGAACAGCTCACTGGTGTCAGTGGTGGTTATTTGTCAGCTCCCCCCGCCTCGGTCCCCCTATCCACCTTCCGCCCCTCTGCTGGTTCCTGCACACGGAGGCTGTTGGCAGAGTTACAGACCCGCTGACTGGGCTTCTGGTAGCGACTGCAAACAATACTCTGCCTCCTGCATCTCACCAGCCTTGCAGCATCAGCATCCCCCTGACACCACAGGCTGCCAGCCTCAAGCCTCCATGAAAATCAACGAGTGGAGCCCCCCAATGTCAAATCTGGGAGGCCGTGCCCAGGGCCAGCAGGCCCTGGGTGGAGTTGTTGCTGTGCTAAACAGGAGGGGTGACAGAAGGGAGCTCCGGGGGGCATAAATGCCTTGGACCCAAGCCCTCCCTCTCCAAAGGCCTTGATCTATGTCTCCCTGTGGCAATAGCCGGAGAACAGAGCCAGACTGCCAGTGCTTGATGCTGGGAAAAGGAGGGAATTTGCCAAACAGAACTCTGGAACTAGTCACATTCGTTGTTTTTAGGAAAGAAGGAAGGAGTCTCGAACCCTTTCTAGGCCCTGCCCAGAGCTGATCAGAGAAAGGGTGGGGGATAAAAGAACAGTCTTTTAGCCCCCAGGTGCCCCCCTGGAGTTCTCTCCAACAGGCAAATTTGTGAAGTAGGGACAACCCACCTCCAGCACCCCTGAACCACACTAACCAGGCACATGTGTGCACACGTATAGAAAGAGATTTTGTTTTGTCACCTCTCATGTTAGTTCCTTCCCACCCCCTGAATACCCCACTGAAACTCTGAACAAGTCCAGGACATTATCTCATACCTCTGATACCTTTCTCTCGACGCTCCTCCTAAATACACACGCACCCCAAAATGTATTGGTTCCACAAGAGAATCCTCTGGCTCTCTCAGGACTCCAGTTTGGGAATGCAGTTAGTTAAAAGAAGAATCCAGTTTAGTGGGTTTATCTGAGGAATGCAATGACTTAATTATTTAGTCCATCTGGAATTTATTTTTGTATTCACTATGTAGTAAAAATAGAGAAAAGATGGAAAGCTACCCAATTTGTAGTAAGCAGCCACTTTTACCCAGATATAAAACAAACAAAAAATACTCTACTTATTCTCTCTATAGGCATCGTTTTAAAACCCTTTGTAAAATACACGCCTGAAAAATTCAATACTATATCAGTAATGCAATTCCCCTTCTATGAAGATGGTTGTATGTTTTATCTTGAATATGGAGGCTAGAAGGCAAGAAAAAAAGATGTTGAGAAAATATCAGAATCTATTAAGAGTTTCTTCAAGTGTCTGGTATGATGCAGGTAGCCTAGATGCCTTGGGGTCATTAAGGTCCCACTAGAGACCTCTGCTAACTCACACAGAGACCCAGAAGCCCTGCAGAGTTTGAGAAGTGGGGAACAGGAAGCTGATGCAGTACTGATTCTGATCATGCTCAGGAAAGATAAGCTCTGAAAAGATTTCTATGATGGGAGTAGCAGAGCTCCAGATAACACTCTGCTGGTGCATAATCCCAGGTGGCTGGTCAGGGAGCAGTTCCATTGTCATTTGCCTGGGCCACACAGCAGCCTGCTGACTGACAGCTGCTTCTATTCTCGCCCCTCCAATCCATTCTCCACACCTCCATCAATGTGAGCTTATCATGTCAATGCAAGGATTCAGATGTTTCAGTATCTCTCCGTCACCTACACAGCAAGTATGTCAAATGGTTTTACAGCGTAAGTCTTGGCCCAGTGGGGACATCACATCCTCAACATACCCACACCCTTATCTAGCCAATGCAGGTCAGCTCCTTAGCGAAGCACAGCAGGCCTTCAGGATCTGGCCTCTACTCGCTCTTCTAGAGTCATCTTTTACCACCCCTCTCCTGCACCCTGTCCCAGCCTGAATTAAGTGTTCCTTCTCTCTGCTGTTGGTAGCAGCAACAGTCTGGTTGCAATATCCATCATAAGACTTATTGCAGTGCAGCTGGCTGTTTCCCCACTGGAGTGAGAATCCTCCAAGTGCGTGTTTTATCCAGTTTTGTACGCCCAGATCAAGCACCGTGCCTGAAACATGCAGATAATAAGTCTGACATAATTTGTTGCATCCAACATAGTATAGTGTAACTAGTATAGTATAGTATACAAGGTCTGTCCTGAAAGTATTGGCCATGCAAACTTTTAATTATATTGACATTGTCTCGATACTTTCAGGACATATCTTGTGGTATGGTATGGTACAGTATGGTATAGTACAGTATAGTTAGGGATGATAAGATGATTTTAACTGCCAATAGGCACAGACTCAAAGAACTAAGACCCTGACAGGAAAAAAGGTTTTTAAGATGTGGTCAGTGAAAAGGTTAATTCAAATAGGAAATCCCATTGTAGCCCTATTACTGTCATTCAGCTTAACTATTTTATTCATCACTCATTCTTAAACAAACTGATCCTTACTCTTAGTCAGGATCAGTTAGGTTACACTACAGTAACAAATTATTTCAAAAATCTCAAGAGTTAAAAACAACGAAAGCGTATTTGTTGCTCAGGCAGCATCTTCAATGTGGGATAGTGTATAGGGGGATATTCCCCACTCTCAGAAAAATTCTACCATCTCATAGCTTCGCCATTGGAACACACAGCCTTCTTGTTTGCAGAGAAAGACAGGTGGGGGCCTGAACACTAGTTCTCCTACGCTTCAATCCACACACATATCACCTCTGCTCCCCAGCTCATTGATCAGATTAGTCGCATGGCACCACTAACTAACAGCAAGGAGGTTAGGAAACATGGGAGCTAAGAGCAAGTGTGCGGTAAGTTGTGCTCAAGCACCATCCCAGAAATTGAACTAAGCCCTAAGGACACTGTGAGTAAATGTGTACTCCCACTTCTTCCTCCAGCAGTTCACGGACAAATGGATAATAAGAAGTGTAAGTAGGCACATAAAAATTATAAGGTAGAATAGCCACCAGGCTATGAGCCCACATCAGTGAGCCAAGGTTCAGAATCAAGTCTAAGCATTAATTTAGCCTTTTCAATAGAATGCCCATATCTGTGAACAAAGGCACACTATTATAGGGACATTCCTTTCCATCATGTTAGCCTAGATGCTGAGAAGTCTTCAGCCTCATTTTCCCCCTTTGGATACAGATTCTGTTTTGATTCCTCATCCTGTCCTCCCATCTCTTCTCCAGAAACTTGTATCTGAAACAAAAAGAAAAAGAAAAAAGAAACTTGTATCTTGCCTGTCTCTACTCAAGGTAGCTGACAGCCTAATGTACAACCAAAGATTCATATTATCTTTGGAGACTGAGAATAAAACCAAATTTCCCTCTAAACTCAGAAATATCCCAGCAGAAAGTCGAAAGCACCATAAAATTATATGAACATTTTCTTGCTTTGAATCCTGTTGTCCACACTGAGGCACACAGCACAATGACAAAGTGCAGAGGTTCGTTTTCCATCTTTCCTCTTTTACTCTCACACAGCCTCCCTTTTCCACCCTTTGCCAATTGTCTGGTGACCTTCTGTCATTGTGAGTTATTCAAGCTCTCCATCCCTGTCTGCACCTTCCAGACAGCCTCTTGTTCACACCCAGATAACCCTTCCCTTCCACCCAATAAAAACCACCTGTCCTGAATCCTCTTTCTCCTCAGATGACCTGTGCACAGAAAGAACCAAGACTGCTGGCCTGGCCAACTGGTCGAACACCAAGAGGTACAAGATTACTTGTAGGATCTCAGGGCCCAGGGCTGCTCTGGGCAAAGAGAGGGAGGCCTGGATAAGCCAAGTAGCCAGCTGGCTCTCTTGGCTGGATGTTACTGTCAGCTCTCTATCATGTATTGGTCTGGAATATGCATTTACTTGGAAGGCACAGAGTGAGAAGAATAAAGACCACAGAGGGGCCACCTTGTGTTTCTCTTGTATATTAGCAGCAGACAAGTAGATTTTTCTTTTTAGTCCCAGCTTCCTTTCCAAACATTCTCCCTTTCCCTGTGCTTTATATAGACACATTTAATTTGTGACCTGTCGATGCATGATTGCATTTTTTAGAAAGAACTGCTCAGAAAGGACTGTAGATAATACAAAGGAAGAAACACTAGTAACTGAATTTCAGACTTCTGTGGTTATGTCAGTAAGAGATATGTTTTCATAAGTGAGGACCTCTCAACAAGTCTAAAATCGTACTGCATAGGCAAGGCAGCTAGCCTTGACCTGTCATGTGACATGCCTAGGGTATCCACTGAATACAAAGCCATGCAAGTAGTATTTTGCAGTAGTACAAGGAAAAAGACAATTCATGGTGAACTATGACTTTTGCGGTGAGAATGTTGAAGCCAGTTAATGGAGATTTTCAAAGAGCATATGTAAAAGCTAACAGTGTTTCAAATCCACTGTCCAAGTGTAAAGTGAGGTGAAAGGAAAATAATGCACACAGCACTTAAAAAGCTACTTAGCTTTTCTGACTTAAACTTTTTCTGGAGAATATTCATGTTGGATGAGACCTTAGAAGTTATCTGATCAAATGCCCAAACAGCATAGGAATGAATCTCCTTTCCAATGAGATGTGGTCATTCGACCTGCCTTGATCACACTCACAAGTGAATGTTCATTGCCTGGTAAACCCCCTATTCCATTGGAGAATCATTCCAATTGGTTAATTAAGCTGTTATTGGTACCAACACCTAATTTAGTAATCTTTACCCTTTTGAGGTGCTCAGGTAAACAAGTCATTGTTATCATTTTGCTAAAAAACAAACAAACAAAAAAACACTATCAGAGATGCAGTGCTTGTCAAGGATGCCTGAGAGCAGTTTTGTGGAAATACTACAATTTCTCTAGTATCCTCCCAGAATCTGTTCTCTCCCATCAATCATGTGTTTTCAGAGTCAGCCTTTCTTTCCACGGTTGTTCGGGTTTTCTCACTCTTTCTCTCTTTACTATAAGGACTATAGATCTTTGTGCTACAAAGAGATGCTAAAATGCAAGGACTGTACTGCAGTCTAGGACAAGTCTCCCCCAACAATGCAGCTTTCTTGCTCCACAAGCTCACTTAGGGACTCAGGTCCCTTCCCTTTTGTGGCTCTGCATGGACACAGCTGAGCTGCCACTTGCTCTGCTTTCCAGAATGTAGGGAAGGAACAGAGAGTCCAGGGCAGCAGTTTTAATTTAGGCAGGTGAAGCCGAAATTGCCCATATTAGTCCCACTCATGTTTCTTCAGTGTAAATTTAGTCACAAGGCCCCGCCTCACTGCTAGGAAACTACAGAGCAATGTAGTTTCTAGTAACATGGCATGTGCCCAGGAAGAATAGACTGTGAAGCTTTGGAGGGACAATTACCAGGCTTCCAATTATTCTATGCTCTTCTTTCTCTTTCATTCTTTTCCTTTCTTTTCCCAAGTCTTCTTTCGTTCCCCTTATCATCTTCTCCCTTCTTCCTCTCTGAACTAGCTGTAATGTAGAAAATGTATAATTGTGTGTATATGTGTAGAGTGTATATGTATGTATACATACACACATGTACACACATGTATATACAGAAAGAGCATATTTGTGAATATATATATATATATATACACACACACACACATTTTCATACACACATACACACACGCACACACACACACACATACACACAGGTACCTACAGCCTGTGTAGAAAGCATACCACCCATGCAGAACCACCTTGGTTCATCTCTTTCTGGTTTCAGTCCTGTGGTTTTGTCTTTCAAGTATACCTCCCCTCCCCAAGATCCCAGATGCAAAGGAGGTGGGGCTTCTGTCAGCTCGAAGGTATGTGCTCAGCTTGTGTGTGAATGGGCTCAGACGTACTTCATTGCTAAAGGAGGAAATGAACGCAAAGGAAAGAACCTTCTCTCTCTCCACCTGCACACACTCTCACCTTTGTCATCAGCTGGGCTCAACCTCCTGACTAAAACCAGGTTCCACCATCTGATTGAATCTGCTTGTGCTTTTAGAAGCCTAATCCCTTAGGCCAAACAGGCAATTCCTACCACTGAAATATCAGAAAAGAAATAGATGATGGATTGACAAATGAGGGATTAGAGAATCCAGGTCAGAAAATCAGGCTGTGGGAAATAAGTTGGTCATGTTCCAGCTATCATGCTAGCATGATAGCATGCAAAAAATGTTTTAAGTATTTTTTTTTTTAAATTTTTGTAGGATAGTACAAAGATGGAGTACAAAGATGACTTCTTTTTAAATTCTCCAAAATGTTACCTGCATAAAGAACGAATGAATGTCAGGGACAGGCACATCTTGGACTGAACTTCAAATGAACTGATGGCAGGCATTACCATTCTGAAAATCTAAAAATTGAAAGCTGCCAGGTCTCAGAGCAGATCATACATTTGCATTCGATTTAAATAATGTGCAACAATCTTTGGTTAGATGGGGAGTTTTTAGCCTTATCAGAGCACTTCAGAAGTACTTAGAGTGAAACCACCAAGGATACCTATGGGGCTTTGAAACCAACCCAAATGCCTACAATGAGACATTCCCACATATATGGAAAAAGGTCTTCCATATTCCCTCAGCAAACCAGGTACACCTGTCAGAAACCCTCTATGTGCATCTGGTCTAGAGAGTAGCACTTTCTGATGTTTGAATTATAAGACAGACTCTCCTCCAACCATCTGCCAGGGTAGTTCAGCTGCTGAAATTCACATTTTTACAGAGCAGTTCCTAAAGTCTAAGGCCTGGAACTCAGCCATAGCATATTTCCACCCTTTACTGATTTTCTAGGTCCATGGATAGTGACCCAAATCAAAGCCCTAATGGAGCTGAGGATAAGCATGTGAAACATATAGTCAGTTGTATAAGGAAAATCACATGCCATTACCACCATATAGTGTATGCTTAGTCAACATCTGCTACAGAGAATCCACTCTTTTTTAAAAATGCTGTTACAAATCCACGGCCAGGCTATGTAGAATTCTCCAAACAAGGATCCTACCTACGGGTTACACGAAACAAATAACATCTGTAATTACCAAACCCAGTTTGATGACCTGACAGAGTTTACTAAGGTAAGGTTATCTAAATAACCTAGATAGGGGGAAAGGACAGGAGTATTACTCTCGTTTCTGAACCATATTAAGGGCAGTGTTGTTTTGTTTTGTTTTGTTTTATAACCTGATCACCATAGAACACAAACCTCCTCAAATGCCTTAAAAATACTTCCAAATATATTGATCCAAAGTTGTTCTGAAGGTTTGGGGAAAAGAAGTTTCTGTTAGGAGTGTGACTGAAATAAGACAAATGTCCCTTGTCCCTAGGGAAAATTATTTCTATCAATAAATTGACTCTGGTGGCAGATTAAAGATGGATGCAAAATATGCAATATGGCATCGATGTCCCCTTCCCTTGAACCTGCATAGCCTGTTACTACTTTGACCAATAAAGTACAGTGGAAGTGATGCTACTATGAGGGCTGGCAGCTTCGATTCAGCCTCTGGGACCTGAGCTGCCATGTGAATGGTCCAAGTCTACTAATAGAGCAATCACATGGAGATGCCCTGTGATACACAGAAATGGACAGAGGCCAGGTAACCCCGGATGTCCATACCAAGGTACCAGGTATGTGAGTGAGGTCAGCGGCTCCAGGCCAGCTGCTAGCTGAGTACCACTAAGTGACCCTAGCTGGTGCCTCACAGAGCAGAACTGTCCAGCTAAGCCCTGCCCAAATTCTTAACCTGCAGTTATACGAATTGACTATTGTTTTAAGCCCATTATGTTTTAGAGGAGCTTTATACCCAGCAATAGTCCATGTGTATGATATAAAATTAAATTAGCAAAGGATGGTAAGTTATGAATTTCCTGCAATCACAGGGACCATATTTTTCTACTTTCAGAGCAGGGGGGATGATCTGATCAGTTTGGGAGAGCCAGAGAAAACTGATCCCCCAGATCAGATATACTGATCATCAAAGCTAAAATAAACAGCATTAAGTGTAGGTGCTCAATAAGGAAATGCAAATCCATGAACAACTCCAGGTCCCACCACATGAGTCCTCTGTGACTACAGGTAGCATCACCTTTCACCCACGCTCACTGGGGCTTGCAATGTCCCCACCCTGAACTCCCCGGAGAACCAGGCATCCACCTTCCTTCTTTAAGACAGAGCCAGCCAGGGACTCCTCCCTTGCTTCTGTGGGGAGGGCCAGGGAGGCTAGCCCATATTGGCCTTTTTCAGTGATAAGCCAGCAAGCCAGCAGCTGTATCAGAGTGAACCAGGGAACGGTGGTAGAAGGCCTTTTGATCAGAGTGGAATTATGGCAGTTCATTTTCTAAAGTGCCAGGAGACCCAGGGATGAACCTTTGGGTAGAAATGTAAACCACAACTGCGGCACCTTCATGGAGATGCAATTCATCAACGGGTATGACAGGTCTGTCAACAAGAAGGGCTAATTACTGCTGATAGACAAAAGCAATCTCACTGCCTCTGTAATGAAGCAGGACCACTGAACCCTTAGGTTCCGTGGCCGTCTGCAGGGAGTCCTACTAACAGGCCCTTTCCTGGAGCCAGGGTGCCGCACGTACTTTCAGGGGGCTGCAAAGCGGAGACATAATGACACTGTAGTATTTATGCCCCCATATTTCCTCTAATCAAATGTGGGGATAGTTTGAAGTGAGGAGAGTTTGGGGTATAAGTGAGACACAATTTTGTCTCTTCTTATTTTCTAACTGAGGTGTAACTTAGAAACAGTCTTAGGAGTAAGAGGGCTGTTTTTGCTTCCTGGTGTCCTGAGGCCAGCAGGCTGCTGAAAACCAAGGTGAGAATGAGGCTCAGCCTCCTCCCACCCTCAGGACCCCACAAAGCCCACAGCACCCAGTAATGGAGCACCAGCTTAGATTCGTCCTGCTTTCATCCCTCCTCTTTCCAGCCTTTGACTGACAGATCTCTGCTCACATGCGCTCCTTCTTCAGACCCCCAGACCCCTCCTCCCAGCTCCCAGGTTCAACCAGGTGGGGGATGAGCAACCAGGATTCCCTGGTGGGATACAAGGAGCCGTCCTGTAGAGCTGGCTCCGCATCAGATCCAATATAACTCGCATATTCTGGAAAGATCCATGAACGAGAGCAACCTCATGTTCTCCTTCAGGCTTTCCAGACTACAATGGGCACTCAGGGGACTCTGGTTAATTTTTGACAAGCACACTACCTTCACTGGCAATGTTTCCAAAGGTATCTGAAGTTCGTCCACCTTCCCCACCTCCCCTTCCCATGCCTGGCTATAAACACTTGCTTCAAGTCCGTGATGTCTTGTTGAGAAGCCTTTGACAGAGAGCCCTCTGGCCTTGTATTCCACCTAGGGACACCCTCCCCACCCCACAGCCTCCCACGGAGGACCTGTGCCAAGTGGAGGCAGTGCCCCCTCTAGTGGCCAGTGCCTTCCGGCCTCTAACTCGCCCAAGGCTGCTGGGGAAAACACACAAAAACCTTTGTAAAGGTTAATTCCAACCCCAGAATCTAAAGAAGAAAAAAACACTTCCTTTGGGCTTTTAGAAAATAAATCCTCAGGTTGCAAGCTAGCTCTCCAGCCAGGTCTGTAGCTGGAGGCGGGTGAAAGGCAACCATACATTGATTTCTCTCTCCCTTTCTTCCTCCTTGCCTTCCCCTCTCTCTAAAAAAAAATAAAAATTTAAAATTAATAAATAAAAATAAAAATTACAAAAAGAAAAGAAATCCTTTCTCTGCTCAATGCAAAGGATGCCCTGGGATACTTCAAAAAAATGAGTTTCACCCTGGCTGGTGGCACAATGGATAAGGTGCCAGCCTGCGAACCCAAGGGTCTCTGGTTCGATTCCCAGCCAGGGCACATAACCAGGTTGCAAGCCAGGTCTCCAGCCAGGTCTGTAGCTGGAGGCAGGTGAAAGGCAACCATACGCTGATGTCTCTCTCCCTCTCCGCCTCTCCTCCATCCCCTCTCTCTAAAAATAATAAATAAAATCTTTAAAAAAAAAAAAAATGAGTTTCCATCTCCTCTGCTCCTCTTTCTGCCCTCCAGTACTAGGGTCAAAAGTACTGCCTTCTCTGGTCCTCCATATCTCCATCTTTCATATGGGAAAAATCATCTTTTCTGCTTCCATTACATAGGGATAGCCCACCCAGAGCAAGTGTTCTCTGTCTTTCTAGTTTTTCATTGATGTTTTCCAACATCTCCCTTCACCCCCTTCTTCACTGACATCCAAGTGGTCTTCATAATGTAAATCTCATTTTCAGCTTAAAACTTTTCTGAAAACAGGGTAAAATTGTGACATTGCAAGTATTCATCCCTTCTTTGGCCCACTCTCTACCAGGTCAAGTAAGCATTGGGGAAGGAGAGTCTGAAAAAGACTTTTAACTGTTCCATGTGTTGTATGATAAAATTACACCCACCCCACCCCAGCTCCTAGGTTCTAACCAGGTGGGTAAAGAGTGACCTGCATCCCTGCTGGACATAGGGTTATAAGCAGCCCCAGATTTACTTAGGTTTGTTCTTCAGAAGTTTCCCACTGACTCTCCAATGAAGCTAGATGCTCCATTGTGCCTCTCTGCCCCAGGCCAGCACCTATAGGACCAGCCTACCCTGCAGCCTCCTGCCTCCTCTCTCTCCATTGACTTCTCTTTCCTGCAAACAAGAAGCTACAAGAAGATTCCTGAGGAACAAGAAGACTCTCTAGTCCTCCCAGTTCTACATGGGTGGCTGCTCCAACTCATCCTCACGTTCTGTCCTGCTTCCCACTAAGTGCTCCCATATGCCGCCACTGCCCCCAGATTTTCCTTACACCCTCACACTGGCTGAGGTCCCTCTAATGTACACATACTAAATACCATAGCACCCACCACCCCCTATTGCAACTGCCAGGTTATCTGACTATCCATTAAGGCGAATGTAGAAAATGTCATAGATTCAGGGGACAGATAGCCTCTTCACAAACTCACTTGTCCTGACCATATCCAAGTGAAGATTCTCTCATTTTCTTAAAAGAACTTAGAGAAATAAAATCCACAACTCCCTACCATAATCTGCCAACCCCTACGGACTCCTTAATGATCAGCCTCAAGTCATATTATTTCAAAAAGAAAAGACCATTATTCAAGAATAAAGGTATTTTGTAGTCTTGAAATTATAATTCTCCTCTTTCTACCATCACGCCTTCTATTATTTAGACAAAATTATCTGAAGACCTTGCAACCCTCATTTTGGAGATATAAAAATTAGAGACATCTTCACAGATCTTTTTTATATTGAAAATTTTTGCCTAAGGATAATCTGCCCTCAAACCTTCTTTTATCTTGTCACTCTAGCATAAAATTCATCTGGAGAATAAAATTGTTTAGTAAATGTGTGCAATGGGGATAATGATGTTCAGGCCAGTCCTTTGGTGTGGGTAGAGGAATGGGATAGGTATGGGGAGTCTTTCTTGGTGAACACAGAGGAGAAATACCTGTGAGGTAAAGAACTTTGACTGACACATTTCTGGGAATGATCTGCCATTCCCTGTGCTGACTTCTTTGGGTTCCACTTACTCTAACTTTCAATGATTAATGCAAGAACTAAACTCCACCTAAATCATGGCAACCAAGAATGACATGGGTCTAACGTGGCTAGTACTCCAGCTAAGTGGACCCCAATGAACAATTCTCTTTACAAAATCATGTATCTAACAAGCCAACAGTATAACTGACAGCAGTCACATTTAGTCACTCATTAAATTCATCAGAAAGCTGCTTCATGACTTAAAAAGTCACAAACCTGAGTTGTGGTTTTGGCCCTAGTTGACCCTGGGAGGACCTCTCTGAGTAAGGGTTTTATAACAGATTTCTTTATAACAGTTTTGAGGTGCTATGAGAGGTTAGCTATTGCTGAAAGTAACTTGATCTCCATCACTGGAAGAAAACTTGAATGCTGCCTTGTCAGAGTGCCCAGGGTTTGTAGTTGGGAAAGTCAAGAAGCCAAGATTCCATGCTCTGGCCCACTGAAGATTAAGTGAAGTGTAAAATAGGTGGGCAGCCTTATCACATGTACTTTCCATAACAGAGATTTGGAGTTGACAACTGTGACAATGTGGCTTGGTGACCACGTTATAAAAGTTACTTCAGTGAAATGTAAAGATATCTCCTTGGTTCACACATGTGTGCCATGCACACAGACACATACAGGAATGAAAAGTCAGGACCTTTGTTGTCAAAATCAAGGGAGTATGTGGTGATTTGTGGAACGAAGAAAATCCAAAGCAGAGCGGATGCCATCCTGAGGACCACCCTGGAAACTGAAGGTGGGAGGAGTGGGGCCTGGGGATGAGGAGTGTGCCCCTCAGAGGCAGAAGACAAGCTCCTGAGCCTATTGTCTGGGGTTCACCAAGACAGTGCCTGAAGGAAGACTTGCATTCCTGTGGCATGTGCTTTCTTGCATCTTTCTCACTCAAGCAGCCTCTCTGCCTAGAGGGAGGGGAAAAGACTTCACAGGAGGGGACTCCCACAGTTCCAAAGGATCCTGTGAGCAGATTCCTTCCACTAAAATATAAATGCACTGAGGGTAGTAAGAATCCCCCACCTAATGGCAAGATATTTTTCTGACCCTTTTTATTCAGGTAGATATTTATACCAATCGTTACAGGTGGCAATTCTTATCTAGGCTTTTCTTTCCTAGTATATAGTGTCCTTTTTTAGTTATCCTGGGATGATTTTTTTTTTAAGATTTTATTTATCACTTTCCGGAGAGAGGTGAAGGTAGGGAGGCAGAGAGGGAGAGAGACATCAATGTATGATTGGTTGCCTTTCACCTGCCTCCAGCTATGGACCTGGCTGGAGATCTGGCTTGCAACCTGGTTATGTGCCCTGGCCGGGAATCAAACCAGTGACCTTTGGGTTCGCAGGCTGGTGCCTTATCCACTGTGCCACCAGCCAGGTGGGATGATTCTTACATAGTATTTTTTCACTAAAAAAACTCAATGACACATAAGCAAATGAAAAGCTCATAATCCACCTCCTTCCATTCCTCTCTCCCTCCCTCCCTCCTTCCTTCCCTTACTTCCCCCACCTCTCTGCCTCTCTTGTCTTTCTGTCTCTGTTTCCCTCTCTCTCTCTCTCTGACACACACATACACACACACATGCACGCATGCGTACACATACAAAAAATGGCACTGGGTTTGGACTCATTATGGTCAAGCAAGGAAACTGCTGTGTGCTTTCTTCTTTGGACATTCCCAACTGAGCCGGAATGGAGGGGCTTGCCTACGAGGCATTATTTCATTCAGGTGGATTCAGCCAATAATTGTTTTGTGCTTTCTGACTAACTCCATGTTTCTCTTTGGTGCAGCACAACCTTTCAAAGAGAGAGAAGTTTGAGGGTTACTTGGCAGCTTCACAACTTCCATTTGCTTAAAAATGTGGAGACACCACCTAGATTCCCAAAAAGAAAAAGGAAAAAGAAAGAAAGAAATACCAATGAAAGAGAGTTACAAATTCTCTAACTCCAGGGAAATACAGTCATCCAAGTACACACATGTCATCCAAGAATATCCCTGGCTAAGCCACTTCTTCAAGTCAGGTGTATGAACAAAGCTTCTCATCTGGGTACCCAGATGCTTGATTTAAAGGGCCTGTGAGAGAATATATCAGATATCAGGATGGAAATAAAGAAAGTCCTCAAAAATGATGAAGACCAAGCACCTGATTCTGAGCTCTATTTCTAATGTGCTGGAGTCCCTTACAAAAATACACATTCTGAGTCAATTCTGAACTAAATCTAATATAGACATTAAGCTGTGGTTAGTGGCAGCCATATTTAGTAATTAATCTTCATTATGGGACAGGATGATCACATCTATATTTGGTTAGCTAGTATCAACATTAGCTGCTAATATCGGTGATATCTGACTCTACAAATTTACAAGTCACTTGGGTTAACATGCAAATTGGTCAACTACTAATAATAGTATTTATTATTTCTATGTAGCATTATATGACTGTATTTTGCTTGCATTATCTTATTTAATTACCACAATTCTATAAGGCAGGCACCGATATTATTTCTATTTCACAACTAAGGCTTCAAGAGGTTCATCTGCCAAGGTCACACAGAGTTGGTTTCAAACCATGCATTATAACTCCACAGCAGAGCCTGATTTCTAAAGTTTAAGTTATACTAACATTTGTCAGAAACTATAGCAACAATTCTTAAAGTAATTATGCCTGCCTCTCCTGTGGCTCTAATTAAACGGTAAGTTTTCCTGAAGGTATATGTCAGCTTCTCGTTTTCTTTCATTTCTCTCAAAAATACTTAACACAGAACTGTGCAGAGAATAAGCTAAATAACACTGACTCATTAACTAACTCAGGGACGTTGGCCAACAGTTAACTCTTATCTCCTGCCATCTTGCTACGCAGTTGGCAGCTCTGCTTCACCCTCAATTGCTCGTGTAAGTCTGTTAAAATGCTAAAGAGAGATTTGGAAACAGTACAGTGTGTTGATAATTATTTTTCCTGAATTGATGATAATATTGAAAGGGGAGAAGGTAGGAGTGAGTTATCCAGTGAGAGAAGAACAGTAAGGGGAGTCTTCTTAGAAGTAAAAAAGAAGAAAAGATAAAAGTGAGAAAGCTGGAGAACTGAAACAAACCACTGATAGAGGACAGCTCAGAAAGAGCTGTCTATAATATGTTTATATTGTTCCATATAAGTACTTTATATTGATATTTAAGCATTTGATACATAGAGTTATGGAGTTTTATTTGGATAACTTTCACTTACAACAACTTGGCTCTAAATTTAGGTAAAGGAATAAAAACCACAGCAACAAATTTAAGAAGTTTGAAGAGGAAACTATGGAGTCAGTGGGTGGTTCACATAAGCTCACAGTAGAGGCCAGTGAGATGCATTTGCCACCCAGCCCCTTCCATCTCTCCAGAAGAGCTCCTTTTCTACATGGGATGGAATCGTTTGACAAAGCACTTGGCAGCCACTCTGCTTGGTCATATTTTCTTGAGGGCATTAAAAGACAGTGGTCACAAACATATAAATGTGAACTAGAAAGTCGGTAAATAAGTACTTATTGTCTGTTTTCTTTTAGCCTGGGGAGATCTAAACAATACAAAGTATCTTCCATTTAATTTAGTTGGAAAGTATGGCAAATGGATGGTACATACACTGGCCTTGTCTCTGCTTGTCCTTGTGGCAGATACCCTAATCCAATCATGACCCACATGCTCACCAAATTGGAATGCTGCCCCAGAATCCTTCTCACAACAGGACTCCACAACCCTTGCCGATCATTCAGGGTTCTCCTAAGAAAGGAAACATAGTTCCTACCCTTGCCCTGGACCATCACAAATAGACCAACAATCTAATATAGTGACTTATCCTGTGATATAGGGCATGGTATAATAAGGAGTTCAGAGAACATGGAGATTCCTCAGGGCCCTACCACACAGACAACTTGACCAACAAAGCAGGACTCCAACTCCATATTAGAGCAAGGGTGTGGTAAGATTTGCCTAAGAAAAGGAGGGTTTACCCAGTGATAAGAATGTAGACAAAGGCACAGTAATGACAAAGTAGGCCCCTCCACAAAAGAGAGGTAAGACTTATAAAATAACATACTTAATTCCCAATTATGTGACAGGCCCAAGAAGTCCAGCTCTGGTGGGTGCTAAAAGGGAAGATGACAGACTACCTAACAACTATCACAAAACACCATTAAAGAAGGAAAGGCTAGTTGCCTGGAAATACAGTCACACATGACAGCAGAACTCAGGGCCACCAACCTAGAGGGACTACGAGAAATGACAACTAGAAATTGTGAGCTTCCAAAATTAATATATGGAAAACTTCTTTACAGTACTGAATCTTCAGTAGAAAACCTACAGAGAAGTATAAAAGATCATAGGAAAATTAAAATGCCTTGTGGCTTTCCATCATGGAGAAGATAAAGCCACTGAGAGTAGGGTGAAAGGTATTTACAAGTGGCTTCAGAAGGTGGCCTGTCACCAGCTATTTTAATCTCCACTCAGGCTGAATAGAAACTTATCTTGTAGCAAGATAAGAGTTAGGAAAGACACAAAAAACACTTTACTTGGAGTTGTTGCAGACTGGTTTGGATCATGAAGAATAATATGGTGTCTCCTTCACTGGACATGTTCAAGAACAGAAGTTCCCGTAAATCTGAGCAGTATCACATACAGTTCTAGCTGGAGAAAGAGACTAAACTAAATTGCCCCAGAAAGCTCTCTCCAGGCATGATGATAAGCTGTAAACAGCATGCAATTCTAACTAAACAAAACACTGTCTTGGAAAAGCTCCTTCCACCCACTATTTGAGGTCTAGCATTCTGTCCCTCCTGCCTCCTCCTCATCCCCCAGGCTGTATCCATACCACTGCTCACGTAAGGCAGCAAAGACAGAATGTGACCAGCTCACTGACATCAGGTATCTTCCTTTGCTTTCTTCACTAACAACCTAACACTGAAGACACTGCCATTGCCTAGTGTGAATCAGGCTCTTTCGCTGAAAGTGAAATTAACTGAATGGAAATAGAACCAATTTGCCCCATTTGAAAAGAGGTAGGAGTTGCTATAGAAATCAGCATGTTCAGGGAGCTCACTGAAGAAATGGTGTAGGGGACATGGTTGGGAAACCTCCAAAAGGACTGGTGAGTTGGGAGATAGCATGCTGTTATTAGCTCAGTGCACATGAACACATCCCTTCACCTCTCTAGGGCTCACCTGACTCACTGGATGACAAGGTGTCTTTCTCAGTGTCCCTTTCATGTTTAGGATTCTACTATTAAGAAGCATGTAATTCTCAAATGCAATTACAGTATGGCTGGAATAGGTCTTTTTGGACAAACATACACATTTTTGACATTGCTGTCATCAAAAAATACTTCAAGAAAATAGTGAGCTTCTTGAGGTTAAGGACTATCTTGTTCACTCCATACGTTCACCCTCCAGCACTTACTATAGTGAGAGTTCATTCATTTCATTAATCATTCTTTCATCATGTACTTATTAAACACCTTCGGTTTTTTTCGAAGGGCTTTAATAAACACCAAGAATATAGTGATTTTTTTTTTAAGGATGCTTATGAGACTTTTATTGACTTTAAATATCATGTTTTTATGTAATAAGCCCTTCTTATAATTCAGAATGACCAAAGTTTTCTCATAACCTTGTATAGTGGTCTGGTTTCTTCTGAGAACTAACTTTAAAACCTTCAAATGTTTTTCTTCTACTTATTTTAGATGCAAGAATGTCAGAGTTAAGTTTTTTAATCCATTCAGTATCTTTTATTTCTCTACATTTTTCTAGGTTATAGTTTTTTAGATTCAACCTTTTCTTTCTCTCAGTCTATGTCTTCAGTGAGTCTCTTATATTTTCATCTCTCCAAGCGCTTTAAGCTCTTCTTTTAAATAGGCTGGTAATAATAAAATAGAGGTTTCTACATATGTGACTGTGCTTGAGAATACAACTTGGAAAGTAAAATGATATTTTGTGTAATTTTTTAAAAAATGTTAATTCTAATGTGTTGATTTTATCATTGATTCATCCATTTATTCATACCTGTCTTTACTCTCCCAAAGATATAAAGTGGCTTTCAGGAAATATGCATTATGTACAGATTTGTTTGAAATTTTGGTTAAATGAACTTGAATGGGTTTCTTTTTTTTTTTTTTTTTTAATTTTATTGCTGTTGTGTTACATCCATCCCTTTTTTGCTCCCCTCTGTCCCCCCACCCATCCACCCATTCCCCCCAAAGTCAATCCCACCTGTTGTCCATGTCCATGGTTCCTTTAT
>PVIW01009700.1:0-49979 GCA_004026585.1 Noctilio leporinus | reverse complement strand
ATAAAAGCACAAAACCTGGGAATCTCTATCTAAAACAAGGTAAGACTTAAGTAAAGAAACTTAAGTATAATAAAAATAAAAAACATAATAAAAATTCTTGATATAAACTTGGAAGTTCTTAAAGCAGCAATTCTCAAATATTTTGGTCTTACACTCCCTTTCACTATTAAAAATTAAAAAGAAAAAAAAATAAAATAAAATAAATAAAAATTTAAAAATTAAAAAGAAAACTTTTTTTTTTTTTTTAATCAATGTATGGTTGCGTTTCACCTGCCTCCAGCCACAGACCTGACTGGACACCTGGTTTGCAACCTGGTTATGTGCCCTGGCTGGGGAATCGAACCTGCGACCTTTGGGTTCGCAGGCCGGCACCTTAACCACTGTGCTACCAGCCAGGGCTAAAAGAATACTTTTTTGTTTGGATAAAATCCATCAGTATTTTATATGTTAATTCACTAGGAAATAACAAGAATACTTTTCTAAAACAAAAATATTATAAGAGTCATTGTTTTACATTCTTGCAAATTTCTTTAAAGTGTGGCTTAAGGAAGAGAGCTGGAGTCACAGAGCTGCTTCTGCGTTCAACTTGTTACATCACATATCATACAATCTCTGAAAAAAATCACTGCACACTCTTGAGAGAATGAAAATGAAAACATCTAAGTTTTAATACAATCATGACCTGTTTTGACCTCTAAGACCCAGAAAAGGGTTTTAGTGACTCCCAGGAGTCCCTGGACAACACGTTTGAGAATTGCTGTCATAATAAGTATGCAACAATCCCTGGTATAAGGAGCATTTACTGGTCTCTAAACTTTCTGAGAACAGAGGCCATATTTTTCACATGCTCTATTCCTAGCACTTGGCCCAGCGTAAAGCTCAGCAAGTTATTGCTCAAATGACTGATTTTGACCTCCAAATTTAAATACTTCATAAACTTCATTTAAGTTTTTTCAAACAATTTTATTAGCAAGCTGTGTGAAACAAAAAATATTTTAATTGCACTGTGCATTCCAGAACATTCATAAGTGCAACAGATAAAAAAATAAAATAGGTGACTTTTATATTTTAAAACAAAAAAATTAACAAAATCAAGTCTGTCTTAAACATTATGCTTATATTTTAATATTATTTGTCAAAATGTGCCAGTTGTGTTCTCTGAATTATCAGAAGACTCCTCTTATTTACCAAGAGGAGTCAAATTTAATTCTAAGTTTTAATTACAAACATTATTGGGTTATTCCCTCATTAACTCTTACATTAATATAATGGAATCTAGTATAACATATATACAAAGTAATTTTATCAATATATTTTGCTGTATGTTCATAAAATGGTCCTATGCATTTTCTTAATGTTGAGGCAATTGCAGAGTTTAATTTACTCACCTTGGTGCAAATTCATCAATAGTCAGACCAGCCTGGAGTCCAGTTCTACAGTACTCCAATCCATCTGCTATAGTATAGGCCAGTTCCAGAATGGCATCAGCTCCTGCTTCCTGCATATGGTATCCACTAATTGAAATGGAATTAAATTTTGGCATGTGCTATATAAAAGAAAACACAGCAGTAAATAAAAATACAAAGGTTCTATTAAATCTATTTTCTAAAAAGCAATATTATTTTAAAATGATGTTCAGTCCTGGTCCATGTGTCTCAGTTGGTTGGGCATCATCCGGCAAACCAAAAGGTTTCAAGTTTGATCCCCAGTCAAGGCACCTGCCTGAGTTGCAGGTTTGGTCCCCAGTGGGACTGCCTGAGAGACAATCAATGAATATTTCTCTCCTCTCCCTCCCCCTCCCTTCTCCTCTCACTACAAAAACTCAAAATAAATAAATAAAACGATACTCAACTCAGACATACTAAGTAGTAACATTAACTAAAATTATGTAATGCTTCCTCTGTCACATTTAATCCACTTTCCAATGAAAATGGCCAATTCAATGAACCATCATTAGGACTTAACCTGTTTTATTTTTCCAGTCAAAAGAAATTTGCACCAATCAACTTTAACACCAAAAGTTTAAACTTCAAAATTAGCTGGCTGAGGTCAGAAATGTAACCTTCACCCCAAGGACTAAATAAAGACACCTTTAATTCAAAACCAATGACTGGTGCCCGCATAAGGGGTCCAAAGTCCTCATAACTTTGGGCAAATCTGCTAAAGATATATAAACTTAATTACCATTTACTTATCTTATTTGAATGAAGTCATTGAACATGAATAAGTACACAACGCAAGAAAAGATAGGAAAATAATTCAATCCTAAGTACTATACGAGATCTGTCTAGAAAAAGTCCAGCCATTGTAAATAGAATGAGAACAGTTTGCACAACATTGATATAACCTGGCAGCCAAGGAGAGTGGACTGGAATGCACATACATGAACAACAATGACTGCACTCTACCAGTCAGTTGGGACAGCAGATACCATTGAGATTGTGTACTGTGTGGCCATCAAATTCAAAATGGCTGAATGAGTAGAGCAATGAATCTGAATCAAAGTTTGCATTACACTTGAACATTTCTTTATGGAAACTATTCAGATGATTCAGAAGGCTTCAACTATGGGCAACTGGTGATTGGCAATATGATCCTTCATGCATCATGTCTTGTGCAGAGCTTTTTGGCAAAACATCAAATCACCCAGGTGACTCAGCCCCTCTACGGCCCAGATTTGGCACGCCATGACTTCTGGCTTTTCCCAAAACTAAAATCGCCTTTGAAAGAGAAAAGATTTCAGATAATTGATGAGATTCAGGGAAATATAATGGGGCAATTCGGAGAATGGTGTGAGGTTCCAAGGTGCCTACTTTGAAGGGGACAGAGCCATCATTGTCCTATGTACAATGTTTCTTTTATTTTATATCTTTTTCAATAAACATCTTTTTTCATAGTATATGGCTGGATGCTTTATGGATAGAACTTGTGTATGAAAAGAAACTATAGGACAAAATGAATGGCTTAAAAAACAAAGCTTTCAAAAAAGTAAATAAAAAAAAAGATTTCAAGCCCTGGCTGGTAGCACAGTGGATAAGGCGCTGGCCTGCGAACCCAAAAGTCGCTGGTTCGTTTCCCCAGCCAGGGCACATAACCAGGTTGCAAGCCAGGTCCATGGCCAGGGGCAGGTGAAAGATAACCACACATTGATGTTTCTCTCCCTCTCTGCCTCTCTCCCTTTCTCTCTCTCTGGAAATAATAAATAAAATCTTAAAAAAAATAAAAAATAAAAATAAAAAAATTTCAGTTTGATTTACTGCTAAGCATGTCTCAGATTTTTTTTTTTCCAGATAGATTCTTTCCACCAAAAACACTAAAGAAACAGCATTTCCACAATGCCCCAAAATGTCATGTTAGGTAAAGAACGTATCACACATACTCTGAAGAGCCAAAAAATTATTTTCCTTCCCAAGAATTAACCAAGCATAAAATAATAAAAATTAAGGATGGGGATTGACTGTAGGTGTGGACTGGGCAGAGGAGGACAATGGACGAAACAGCAGGAACAACTGTAACAGAATAACAACAAAATATTTTAAAATAATAAAAACTTGACAGAAATTCAATGCAGTGGTTAAGAACATGGGCTCTGCAACCAGAGTGCTCAAATTGCAGCTGTCACTTAACTAGCCATGAAACTGACTGTAGGCAAGTTTCTCAATCTTTTTTTTCTTTTTAAGATTTTATTCGTTATTTTCCATAGAGAAGGGCCAGGAGGGAGGAAGAAAGGGAGAGAAACATCAATGTATGGTTGCCTTTTAAGGACCTGGCTGGAGACCTGGTTTGCAACCTGGTTACGTGCCCTGACTGGGAAATCAAACCAATGGCCTTTGGGTTCGCAGGCCAGCGCCAATCCTCTGAGCCACACCAGCCAGGGCAAGTTTCTCAATCTTTATTCCTGGAATTCCTAAAGTATAAATGACAGATAATAATCATACCTTCCTCACAGAGCTGTTATAGGATTAAATAAAATGATTTACCTAAACCACTTAGTATTATGTCAATAACACAGTAAGCACTCAAAAAAAACAAGAAATCTTGTTCCAACATATGGTATGGATTATCTGTATTTTACTTTGCAAATATTTTATTTATAACTAACAGAAAGCTTTTTTAAAATATTCCATCACAAAACCAATAGCAGAATTTCTTTAAGAATGATAAAAAGACTGGGACACTGAAATATTATTCAGCCTTAAAAAATTAAAAAGGAAGGCTATTCTGATGCATGCTACAATATGGTGCACCTTGAGGACATTATGTTAAGTGAAATAAATAAGCCAGTTATAAAAAGACAAATACTGTAAGATTCCATTTATATGAGGTTCTTAAAATATTCAAATAGAGAGAGACAGAAAATAGAATGGTGGTTGTGGGAGAAGGTGAGAAGAAGGGGAGAATGCAAAATTATTATTTAATAGGTACAGAGTTTCAATTTTGTAAGATTACAAGTTCTGAAGAGAAATGGGGGTGATGGTGGTACAACAAGGTAAATGTACTTAATGCCACTGACTACACACTTAAAAAGACTAAGGTGGTCAATTTTGTTATGTGTATCTTGCCACAATTTAAAAATAAAAGTTTAAGCCCTGGCTGGTGGCACAGTGGATAAGGTGCCAGCTTGCAAACCTGTAGGTCGCTGGTTCGATTCCCCAACCAGGGCACATAACCAGGTTGCAAGCCAGGTCTCCTGCCAGATCCATGGCTGGAAGCAGGTGAAAGGCAACCATACACTGATGTCTCTCTCCCTCTCTGCCTCTCTCCATTCCCCTCTCTCTAAAAATAATAAATAAAATATTTTTAAATAAATAAAAATTAAAAATAATAAAAGTTTACAGTTTACAAAGTACTTTAATATATTATTTGAAATGGGTGGGTGGGGAGCGGGACAGAGGGGAGCAAAAAGGGGATGGATGTAATACAACAATAAAATTAATATATATATATATATATTATTTGATCAATATCTGAAAGTGACACTTTTATCATTTACATGAAGTACAATATAAAGCAATTTTAAACCTGTACATGACTTTAAGATCTTTTACAAGGTGATATGTCCAAGCATGTGACAGCACAGACTGCCACATTCTCCACTCTCCTATCATACCTAAACTATAAATTCAGAGTGCCAATGTGCAAGGACTACATTTCCAATCTTCTCTCACTACTGTATGTGTCCATTGAGATATGTCAGAAGTTTGGGTTTTTTTCCTTCTGGGATTCCCCTTTTATCAGAAGAGCTGGGTCCCTCTCTTCACACAACCACACCTGGTACACTAACAGAGGAGAGACCAGATGAAAGGAGGCTGCAACTCTGATGACTGTGGTGGTGTCTGACAGCCCACCTCACAACTTCTTTTACATCAAAGAGAACTACCTCCCATTTAGTGTAAGCTACTGCTATTTATGTACTGTTTGTCATATGTTGCTAAATGTAATCCTCCTGGGCACATGTTCTTAAAGTTGAAAAGGGTGATAAAAATGTATTCAATTATATTCAATACAATTCACATGGACAGTTGGAATCTATGAAAATAAATAAAATTGCAAAGTGTAAGAGCGAAATATCAAAAAAGGAGAGTATGCAATGCTTGCTCAAGTTCTGAGAGAATAGCAACTATAAGAGGTGAAAGATATAAAGGTTTGATGGTGGAGGAGAGATTTGCCCTTTGTTATGAAACAATGGTTTAACTTTAAGGTTGGTAAAGCGGAAGCGCCACCATCAAGAAGCAAAGTGCGGCCCTGGCTGGTGTGGCTCAGTGGATTTGAGCACTGGCCTGTGAACCAAAGGGTTATTGGTTCAGTTCTAGGTCAGGGTACATGGCTGGGTTGCAGGCCAGGTCCCCAGTTAAGGGTATATGGGGGGATGGGGGCAACTGTGCATTGATGTTTATCTCTCTCTCTCTTCCTTCCCCTGTCTCTAAAGTTAAGTTAATAGAAAATCTTTTGTTTTTTTAACACTTTAAAAAATATATATTTTATTCATTATTTTTAGAGAAGGGCAAGGAGGGAGGAAGAAAGGGAGAGAAGCATCAATGTATGGTTGCCTTTCACCTGCCTCCAGCTATGGACCTGGCTGGAGACCTGGCTTGCAACCTGGTTATGTGCCCAGTTCACAGGCCAGTGCCAATCCACTGAGCCACCAGCCAGGGTATAAAATCTTAAATAATAATAGTAATAAAAAGCAGCAGCAAACTATAAATGATGGGGAAAAATAAACATGAACCACTCAGAGGAATATCAAGAACTATGGGTTTCCTATGGAGAGACTTCTGTTATTATTAGAATACTACAAGACCCTTCTTTTCCCACCACTCTGATTGGAAAAGATGAATCAAATTCAGGGGAAATTAAGAATCCCATTGTGGTTGCAGATATAAGTAATATCTTCTAATTCGATTTTTAATAGAAATAAAGCTTATATTTTGGTCTCCATCAGTCTGACACCAGTGTCTATTCACAACCAAATCTGAACTCTGGAGGGAAACAAAGAAGCATAAATTATGAGCCCTCTCTGATTGTAACAATTATCAGAGATTAAAATTTTTAACAAAGAAAACACAGTAAATTTAGTGTCCAGATTCCTACAGGTACTTGACAGACCATAAAATTAGTAAAACAAAAAACAAAAAAACCTAACACACATACACAAAAACAAAAAACCCACACCTTAATACAACAATTACTCTGATTCAATTACCAAATTCAATTTACATTATGGTTATTTTATAAAAATTGCTACATTCAAAGAACTATTGCAAAGCCTATAATAACCAGAAAGGATACCTTTGCTGTATATTGGAAGATGTCAGCAATAATTTTCATGGATGGTTCTGGAGGAAAAATATAAGTATTTCTGACCATAAACTCCTTTAGTATATCATTTTGGATTGTACCAGTAAGTTTCTCTTTAGGTACACCTTGCTCTTCTCCAGTTACTATAAAATTTGCAAGGACTGGAATAACTGCTCCATTCATGGTCATGGAAACTGACATTTTTTCTAGAGGAATTCCATCAAAAAGAATTTTGGTATCTTCCACAGTGTCAATTGCAACTCCAGCCATTCCAACATCACCACGAACTCTGGGGTTGTCTGAATCATAGCCACGATGTGTTGCCAGATCAAAGGCAACTGATAATCCCTGTTGACCAGCTAAAGGTATAAAGAAAAAAATAATGTAGGATTAAAGAGTGTGGCGTGAGAGTAGACTGATTTGCCTATCACTACTAAGTACTGATTCATCTCATCACAGTATACTTTTATAATAAACATGTTTATTTATATTCACAAATGTCTAACCACATTTAAGTAAGACATTTTATTTCCTAAAATAGTCCATTGTTTCCCATGTGCTAAAATTGAAGTTTCAGACCTCACTATAAGAATAAAGGAAACAAAATAAACCATCTTGCTCAATGTCTACCTGAGGATTCTTTTTTATCTTAACAATGTTTGATAGGAAGTATTTTAAGATTCATGTAAAGATCTGACTATTTATATTAACAGCATTTAGAATTAGTGGGCTTACTTATTTTTGCTCTTTTATGTAATATAGTCATTACAGGATGTCTTAGCTACTCATTTTCTGGGAAACAACTATGAAAATTACATGAAAAAATTAAATTATACACTAAATATATATTCAGTCCTCCATGGCCAATACAAACTTAAATACTCTCAAGTTTATTATTCGACCAATATGATTTTATTATAGCTCAGAGAGAAGAAATAGTAAATATGATTTTCAAAAATGAATGCAAGGTTGCAATGAATGTATTTACACAATATTATTATTGGTTTATTGCTTTCTTTGGGCATCACTTAAACCATTTTCTACTCCAACTCCTATCCTAAAATAATGTTTATTAAAAGCTTTTCAAAGGCAAAGCCAATGCCTCTCTCTTCTTACAACTTTGCTTACACAATGTGCCTACAACTGTTGGTTGCTTTTAAGAATTTAGTATTTTGTTCTGGCTCATTTATCAGTTGACCATGGAAGTTGAAAATCTTTCATTTTTTCAGAGTATATTCTAAACTACAAAATTATAAAATGACTATTATCTTTATAAAGATTAATTAGCCTCCCCTCAAAAAAAGCCAAGATTAGAAAATGTATGTTTAATCATAAATATTACATCTCACATTGAAATCTCACCCTTAATATTGTCTTTATAGAACTTATTGCTCTCTTCCACAGTACTAAAGCCAGCATACTGGCGGATGGTCCAGGGCCTAAAGGTGTACATGGTGGGATATGGTCCACGTGTGAATGGCTTCATTCCTGGAAGTTCTTCAGGTAAGTCCTTGGTATCCCTGCTGGAATATAAAGGCTTTATGGAGATCCCTTCTGGGGTATGCCATATTAGGTCTTCTGGATTTTTGCCTTTCAGCTGCTTTTTAGCCAGGGCAGCCCATTCTGGGTGCAGTGGTTGTTGCTGATGTAAAAGTCGCTGACATAAAAGCCTGGAGCCTGATGACTCTTTTAGTTGCCTGAGGTGATGAGGTGAAAGGAAAAAATGCCGAGCCTTAGCCCTCAACATGATGGAGTATGGAAAACATCCAACAGAAGCAATAAATGACCTGGGGAAAAAGCACAGTGCATATTTATTTGTAAGACAGAGATAAAATGGGAACATCCGGTGAAAAAAAGAGAAGGAACAGGATACATTTGTATGATTTCATCCCTCCTTCTTTTCTGCTTCTTGTACCTGATATTTATAACTTCAGCTCCTCTCCTCTGCAACTGCTATAACTGTTGTAGTCCTCCTCCTCTGTAGGCTCTTAGCTGGTTTTACTGACCAGTCTGGCCCCTCTAAGCCATTCTACACACTGATACCAATGCAAGTCTGATGGTACACTCCTCAAGGTTTTTCAAAGGCTCTGTATCACACAGAGGATAAAGCATATAGCCTCTTAACTGATTTTTTTTTCATTCTACAAGTTTTCATATAACACTCAGTTTGTGACAGGCATTGTACTGGCTGCTGGATAAAAATGTGGTAAGGAGGACAAACCAAATAGGCACTTAAAGGCCTCCATGACCTGCTTACCTGGCAGATTCATCTCTGCCTTTCTCCTCTACACATATTATGTTCTATAAAAGCACAGGGTTACCTACAGTCTCCTACATATGCCAAAATTCTTTGACTTGCTCTTGCTTTTCCACCTGCCTACAATGTTCTTTGGCTAATTCAGCTAAGGCTATACATCTCAAAAATGCAGGGTTTTCTACGTACCCAGAACTGCTCTAAGAACTTTATACATAGAGTAGCAATTTTAATTTTCACAACACCAAGAAATAGATACCAATATTATCCCAATATTAAAGACAAGGAAACTAAGACACAAAAGAGCCACCATTTGAACTTAGGCACTCCCATTTTAGTCCTTGAACTTAACTAATTTACTCACAGCCGTCTTGAAATCCACAAGCTGGGCTATATGGCATTCTCAGTAATTTAAAAGCCCTGGCTGGTGGCACAGCGGATAAGGCACCAGTGTGCAAACCCAAAGGTCGCTGGTTCGATTCCCAGTTAGGAGGTAGTGAAACAACAGACAAACCACTGGTGAAAGTATTAACTGCTTTAACTACTTTGGAAAACAAACTGCCAACATATATAAGAAGTCTCAGAAATGATTACATCATTCCACAGAGGAACATCACTCCTGGGAAACTTACTACATAAAATACACATTCCCCATAGTCCTACTTGTAACAAAACTTAGAAATATCATTAACAATGTAGGATGAATAAGTAAATTACAGCATAGCTATTAAAATACGTTTTTAGGCCCTGGGTGGTGGCACAGTGGATAAGACGCCAACCTGCAAACCCAAAGGTCGCTGGTTCGATTCCCAGACAGGGCCCATAACCAGGTTGCAAGTCAGGTCTCCAGTCAGGTCTGCAGCTGGAGGCAGGTGAAAGGCAACCATACATTGTTTCTCTCCCTCTCTGCCTCTCTCCCTGCCCCTCTCTCTAAAAATAATAAATAAAATCTTTTGTAAAAAATGCATTTTTAAAAAGGCAAAACTAATCTTTGATGTTAGAAGTCAGGAGAAGAGTTACTTGTGGTTAGTAGTACAGAAAGAAAACAAGAGAGGAGCTTCTGGGGTGGTCATGATCTGAACACTGATTATATAGATGCATTCAGTTTCTGGAAAATTTTTTATGATACAATTATATGTAAGTCAGAATTTAAAATGTTATACAGTTCCTTTAAAAAGGAGATGGCTAGCCCTGGCTGGTGGCTCAGTGGATTGGCACCAGCCTGAAAACCCAAAGGTTGCTGGCTCAATTCCCAGCCAGGTCTCCAGCCAGGTCCCCAGCTGGAGGCTGGTGAAAGGCAACCATACATTGATGTTTCTCTCCCTCTCAGCCTCCCTCCTTGCCCCTCTCTCTAAAAATAATAAATAAAACCTTAAAAAAAAAAAAAAGGAGATGGCTAAAAAATATTAAGTGAAAGAATTGGGATAAAACGCTGTAAATATCACAGGTTCAGCTGGGTTTAAAAATGCACAGAATAAAGTCTGATGGAAATACAAAAACAATTCCCATTATTTCTTAAAAGGTATTTTTTTAATTCTATTAAATACATGGGGGCCTTGTCATCCATCTTGCAAGCCACATACTACATGCACTACCTTCAAATGCAGGTGAGAAAAATAAGTTATAACTGAACCGTTAGGATAGAGATGTTACAAAAGGTAATTTGAAAATTGTCTGAGACTAGATTGTAAACAGGAAATATCATACTTATTTCACACAAAATATTCATGGGGCTTTCCTAAATCTGGACCAAAGATTGGGAAAAGCCCTCCCTCAGTGGCTTCCTAAAAATCACACAGCAAATTGGTACAGGCTGGAAATCGACTTCGTTTTTAGATAAGAGTACAACTACGGCTGATAGCAACTGAACTAAATTTTCTCAGAAGATCCATCAAGAGAGGCTTCAACCATTCAAAGAAGCAACATGTAAAGCAAATAACTTTCAAGTTTTAACTGTTTACAAGTAGGTCCACATTAATACTTCAAGAACTAGAACTAGCCACCTCTAATGATCAGCCAATTTGGGTTGGAGGTAACAACATACAGCATGCAAATTAAATATTAGAATAAATAAATCATTAAATATATTGAAAGAAAAGAAAGCATACACTGGTCTAAATCTTTACACATATACACTATCAGCAGTTCCAAGCTTCGGATAGACTGCTCTCTTTCTAAACAGAACTGAAAACAAGTCAGTACCTTAACAATTTTATGTCAATTTAGACCTGTCTTTCTTATTCCGACCTCTCACCGTTACCTCCACCTGTATATGAGAAGTCACTTTGAGTGTCGCCACCTCTTACAAAAGAAGCAGCAGCAAAGAAACTAAACCCTCACAGTAACATATGGAACCAACGCACCCTTCTGGAATCGTACAAGTGATCTCTGCCTAAAAGAACCTTGGGGTGCCTGGGTAGCCAGGGAAAATGGCGACAAGAACCCCAGGCGTTAAAAACATTTCCATCAACACCTCCGAACTCCCAAGGGCCTCACTGAAAGTGAGAGATCGGTGGAGAATCTAAACCTAAGGATAAGGCAGAGGAGACTGGGATCCCGTCACAATAAAAAGGTAAAGAAGGAGAAAGGTGGGAGAGTGAAAAAAACAGGCTCAGAGGACAGGGGGTTAGGGAGAGAGAGGAGCCAGAAGAATGAAGGGATTTTTAAAGGCTGGCGTGCCCCAAGGTGCACTACTCACTGGCCTGCCTGTCTCGGACCTCCGGTTTCGGAGAGCGCAGCAGAACCTCTGCACCCCCCGCCCTGAGTCTGACCTAGGCCCCCCGCCAAGCAAGTGCAAAAGCCAGCTTGAGTCGGCCCGGTGGGAGAAGGCGGAGCCGACAACGCCCTCCTTCCAGCCAATCCCCTCGCGCTCGTGTGGGCGCGCTCCTGATGACGTCCGTGTGTGGCTAACGGCCAGCCTCTGGCTACAGGCGTTTCCGGTTTATACCACTGCACTTCCGGGTCTCGTGGGCTATCGATTGAGCGCGAATTCTGAGCACGCCTTCTCAGTGGTTCAAGAGACGTATTTGGTGAGTAGTGAGACCGTGTATCCTGCCAGTGACTCCAGTTGGGGAATGAGTTTTGTGACCTACACGTTTGTGGCTAACTCCGTGGTTTGTGTTTAGAAGCGTCAGGTGACTTCCAAACCGAACTGCTCTGCCCAGCGCGCCCATGGGTTGAATTAATTTGAATCGCGGGGAGGGAGTGAAACCACGCAGGTTCTCCCCACCTTTCCCTGAATCTTGCTCACCGCCTCCCGCCTTCCATACTCTTCCTCGCAGGCAACCGTGGGACGAAGTGCAACCTTAGAGCTTAGTGTCTTTGGCGGCCCGTGGCCCCTCCGTAGACGTCACTTGTCAAGAGGTAAACATTATTTACTTTGTGTTTGGCCAGAAATTTTAACTTTATAAAAGCCTTTGGTGTTGGTACTTTTATTAACCCATTTTACCAATGGGGAAAGTGAGCAGATTTATTTGTCAAGGCTATCCAGCGAGGGATAAGTGGCCGTGCCAGGATTTGAAACATGGGCAATTGATCCACACCCCTGGCTTGCTCTTGACAGTGTTTTCCAGTCTGGGGCAGTTTCACTACTGGGGACATTTGATAACGTCTGGAGACAATTTTCATTGTCCCACTGGGGAAGGTGCACTTACATTTAACGGATGGAGGCCAGGCATGCTGCGAAACATCTTACAATGCACAGGACAGCCTTGACAACAGAATTATCCCAGCCCAAATGTTAATAGTGTCAAGGTTGAGAAACTTTTTGCATTGTGGTTTATTGCTTCAAGTATCAATGAAAATAATGCTTCTCAGACTGTGAAAAAGGACCTTTTTTTTTAATCAGTCACAACAGACACTTTTGTAAGTTACAATTTAAAATGAATTACTCCTCAAACCAGTAGAATGTATAACACCAAAAGTGGACTGTTATGTAAACTATAGACTTTGGATACTATGATGTATCAATGTAGGTTCATAGATTGTAGCAGATGTGCCACAGCTGGTGTGGGATACTGATGGTGGGAAAGGGTAGTGGTGGGAGAAGGTACTAGGGTATAATAGAACTCCATGTATTTTTTGCTCAGTATTGCTGTAGGCCTAAAAATGCTCTAAAAAGAAAGCACCCCCCCCCAAAAAAAAAACTATATTTTTTAGAAAAAAATACTAGAAAAATTATATATAAAAAAGAAAAATTAGCCCTGGCTGGTAGCACAGTGGTTAAGGCGCCGGCCTGCGAACCCAAAGGTTGCAGGTTCGATTCCCCAGCCAGGGCACATAACCAGGTTGCAAACCAGGTCTCCAGTCAGATCTGTGGCTGGAGGCAGGTGAAAAGCAACCATACATTGATGTCTCTCTCCCTCTCTGCCTCTCTCCCTTCCCCTCTTTCTAAAAAAAATAATGAAATAAAATCTTTAAAAAAAAAAAAAGAAAAATTAAATATCCACTACTATTAGGCTATGGTTTCTGTGTATCTAAAATTTCTATTACTTTTTGTATGAGCTATGTCCCAAATATTGTTTTAGGCATTTTACGAAAAAAGTAATTATTAAAAAAATTATATATAACAGGAAAAATGACAGCCAATTATTCTGTGATCAAATTCAATATACACAAAATTGTTGCAATTTGCTATAAAATTTCTAAATGAATACTCTCAATTTCTGTACTTAAAAGGACTAACAATTTATGAATCAAACTTGAAAGTAGTACTGAATTACATTATTAAATATCAAAAAAAAACTAAACTATAAAATAAGTGCCAGCTGAAAGTCAGAGACCATAGGAGCCCACAGACTTTCAGAAAGCAATGAAGTGGACTGGTTAGGAAGGCTTTGAGAAGCATGTGGATCCTGATCCGAGAAAGTGGCAGAGACACAAGAGAGCAGCTCCGTTAGAGGATACAGTGTGTGTGTTACTCGAAGTGTGTTCAGGAAACCATAAATCTAGTCAGAGGGAGATGCAAAAAGAATAGCAGGAGAGAAGTATGGAAAGCTGGGCAGGGGTAGATTATTAAGAACTTTAAATGGCATGGTAAAGAATTTGGATGTTGTAAGATAGGTATTGGAAAAGGAGTTTATTTGTTTAAGAATCGCTGAGATCGGAAATGACTTGATAGGACTGACTTGTGTCTTTCCCATGAAGTGTCAGCTGCAGCATATTGGCTCAAGCACATGCAGCAGGCTGGCAAGTTGGCACTAGCTGTTGATTGGGAGTTCAACTGGGGCTTTTGCTTGGGATGTCAGTTCCTTTCTGTGTTGGCTTTCTTCAAGAGCAAATACTCCAAGTAAAACAAAGTTGCAGCTGCCAATCTTTTCACACTTAGGTGAGTAGACCCATACGGAATCATTTCCACCATATTCAGCTCAAACAGCTGCAATGTCTGCCAAGGTTTAAAATAAAGGGCAGTAGACTTCATTCATCAATACTAGGAGCGAAAGAAATTTCTACCATTTGTAAGCTACCAAATGGAGTGAGGACAAAGTTATGGCCCTCCTTTGCTTCCTCACCTGGATACTCTTTCAAAAAGCAACCTGAACTGCTGTATATGATGGCCCTTCCAGGAGAGATCCATAAGTGAAATGCTTCTATGAACTGATTTTTAAGTAAGGGGACTATAAGGGCATAAATGTCATGTTGAGAGAATTAGGCATTTCAGGAATAGAATTTAGCAGACTGGCTGTAGAATAAGGTACCACATTTTTTCAAGGTCAGGGTAAAGTGCTTCCTCTGCTTTTTGTAACTGATCCCACTTGTAGCCCACAACTAAGATTTTTTTTTTTAAGATTTTTATTTTTCAGAGAGAGGGGAAAGGAGAGAGACATCAATGTTGCCTTTTACCTGCCTCCAGTATGGACCTGGCTGGAGACCTGGCTTGCAGCCTGGTTATGTTGCCCTGGCTGGGAATTGAACCAGTGACCTTTGGGTTCTCAGGCTGGTACCTTATCCACTGTGCCACCAGCCAGGGTTCCAACTGTGATCTTTCCACTATTTATTTCCCATTATTGTCTGTCTGAGGGGGGAAGCTTGAAACTTTGTTTTAAATTTTGAGAGAATAGATTTATCCAGAGTACCTTTTTTATTATGTGTCTAAGTCTGCATATGTAACATATATGCAGATTAAAAACCAGTTAATATAGTTAACTGAATTTTTAGAAAAAGAATGGTGACTGATTTATCTATATATCTAGCTGTATATGCCTAAAATACCTATACATATACATATAATGTATGTACAATATACTGTGTGTGTATGTGTGTGTATCTCTGTATAAAAGAGGTCTGTCCTAAAAGTATCGAGCCATAGACTGCTTTAATTACATTGACATTGGCTCAATACTTTTGGGACAGGCCTCGTATATCCCTATATACTGTACCTAACTTCTGGCTACTCCTTATGGCCTAATGCAAAAATAAATATTCTATTGCTCTGTTCTTTTGGCAGAAATGAGTTTGGAGATAAAGGATTATTAGAGAAAAGGATTTATTCTAAGTTTGGTTATTGATATCCCCAACCCCACTCCTGCACCTGTTTTTTAAACTGGGGAGGGGTGAGGTAGGGTAGAAGACTCTGTATACCTTTGTGCTGTTGTTAAAATGCACATAACCCAAACAGAGTTATTTGGCTTACTTTTTTTTTAAGATTTTATTTATTATTTTCAGAGAGAAGGGCATGGATGGAGGAAGAAAGGGAAAGAAGCATCAATGTATGGTTGCCTTTCACCTGCCTCCAGCTACAGACCTGGCTGGAGACCTGGTTTGCAACCTGGTTATGTGCCCTGACTGGGAAATCAAACCAGTGACCTTTGGGTTCTCAGGCCAGCACCTATCCACTGAGCTACACCAGCCAGGGCATATAGCTTAAATTTTTATGAGTAAATTTACCACATGAATCTGAACAACATAGATTCATGGTATAAGTCTAAAAATTATCTCCTTCCATCTTCGGCATAATAAGTTGAATGATAAATCCATTAGGCTTAAAACAAGGAGACCTGAGTGATATATGTGAAATAATAGATATCACATAAAATTTTTAAAAATAATAAAGAAAAAAGAAAAATAGATATCACAGTTATCTATGACCTGAGTAGGACAATTCAACACTGTATATCCATTTTCTTGGATTTAAACATGGAAATAATGTTATTGTATGGGAAAGTATAAAGTTAGAGATGCAAAAGCATTTTTAAGTGATTTTTAAAAGCCATACTTATGGAAAATTTCTAGGAATGAAATTGAATTAAATACCCTTACTTTAGTAAGAATCTGTGTTATTTGTCTTTTCAATATGTTTAAATGTCTTCAATGTTTAAAAAGCCAATTTGCAACATTTATAGATAGTCTTTTGAGCAAAAAGTTATGCACATCTTAAGCATTTTTCAATGTCCTTTTCATCTTTACAGATTTTTTGAAGCACTCCTAGAGTTGTTCTGTTTAGATCAAGATGTCTAGCAAAGCAAATGCTCCCGAGAAAAGCTCTCAACAGTTAAGAAGAAATCTAAAACGAAAAACTAGTGATGAGGAAGTGGAATTATTAAAGAAAGAGGTAATGAAAATATCTAATTTCTCATCCTGAACTTTATTTTTTGAAGATTTTATTGTATTTATTTTAGAGAGAGGGGAAAGTGAGAAAAAGAGGGAGAGAAACATCAACCTGTCACTTCTCACCAGGCTCACAACCCAGGCATATACCCCAATCGGGAATCAAACCTGCAACCTTTCGGTCCATGTCAGTTCATTTCAATCCACAGGATCACACCCAACCCATTGAGCCACACCAGTCAGGGCTCATCTAGAACTCTTTATTAGAAATATCATTTGTTCTCTATAAAGGAGTACCTGAAGACTAAAGATCACTTTTACTGCAAGTTTTAGTAATTCATATTGTTATATGGGAACTGTAACAGCATGATTTCTAACAGCTAAACCTTGCTACTTCAATTTTGAAGGTATTGATTAGAGATTTCTTTGGGGAGGAGTGAATTATAGGGCATTGCTAAAGTGTTTAAATGGGATGACTAGGAATAAAGTGTACTAATTCTATGGCATTCATATGTTTGAAGAGGAGAGAATCTAGAAGTTGGTAGAGATTTTTGTTAAGATAGAGAAAAATTAGTTTGGTGGGAATTAGCTATTTCCTGACATGATTCTTTTTCTAAAAGAATGCCTCAATTTGTTTTGTAGGTAAAGTATGTAACACTGTTTCACTGGCAAAATGAGTAATGATTTCTTTAAGACATTGTTTGATACCATATGAAATTCTGTTATACGTTATCATCGTTGTCCAAAATTGCTATATATATATAGCAATATATATATATATATATATATAGCATATATATATATATATATATATATATATATATTTTTTTTTTTTTTTTTTTTTTTTTTTTTTTTTTTTTTTTTTTTTTTTTTTTTTTTTTTTTTTTTTTTTTTTCCCCAATGTATGGTTGCATTTCACCTGCCTCCAGCCACAGACCTGACTGGAGACCTGGTTTGCAACCTGGTTATGTGCCCTGGGCTGGGGAATCGAACCTGTGACCTTTAGGTTTGCAGGTCGGCACCTTATCCACTGTGCTACCAGCCAGAGCTAAGATACTTTTGCATGTGACAGGTACAACCTTTTTCTGTAAAAGTGGCAATATGCTTTTTTTCTATCTGACCAAAAGTTACATGAATTTTCTTCAATATACATGACCACTCTATTGTCAAAGTAATAGCTTTAATTTGATGTTTAATTCTGTTTATGTGCATGTGTTTTTCCCTCTAGGTTAGAAACACGGTGAAAAAAAGGAAAAATCATCTAGTGTATCTGTCTTCTGAAGGTATTTCTTCTCTATATCTTATTTAGTATGTCTTTCTTAAGCTACCTATGTTCATGAAAAAATTATCAGCATCTTATGAGTTCTGCAAAAGCAAAAGAGGTAATAAACAGCATTCTTATTTCTGCAAGAATAAGTTTTACTGGTTTGTTAGGGACTGCTAGTCTGCTTGGCAAGGCCCAGCTAGCAGAAACAGGTGTTTGGCAAGGCCGGCCCTAGTGCCAGGTGGACACGGAACGGACACCGTGCATAGGGAGTCAGCCCAGTGTATTTACCCCGTAGCCCATGAAGCATGGAAAGCAGAGAGTGTGCCATGCCTTGTTCTCTGCAGCTAGCTTAGCTTCCTGGTTTCAGTTGAGCAGGTGCCAGTAATACCTGCATATAAGCTTAGTGTGATTAATAAACGGGACTCACGGCTTGGGCGAGCCTCCCGACCCCAACTTTGTCTCTTCTCTTTTTCTTACGTCCTCCGCCGTCCAAACCCGGTGCATAATCCAGGGACAGCTGGTCCATCACACTGGTTAGTTATTTTGGTCAACTGAAATTTTATTTGCCATCTCTAGCAGAAGATTGTGTAGGGTTATAAAATTGATAGGAACTAGGGAAAAAGTGTCCCACAGTACAGGTTATTACTGCTCTATAATATATAGTAACACATCTGATTTCTCTTCAAGACAGGTATGCTCGTTCACCACCACGGTATAGATTAATTTGGAACAACTAATTTTATCTGGAGTAAATTATTTTAGAGTGTTCATCTTTACTTAAATATTACCTTTTCCTGGAAGAATTCCCTACCCTTTTTTCACCCACGACCAGGCTACATCATGTTTTTCACTTCCATAGTGCACAGTACTTTTGCTTTTATAGTGCTTTGCATTCTTATAATTATTTAACCTCCTTTCTCTCCAAAATAAATCCTCATGTGAGCCAATAGTATAATTCCTCTCTTTATCCCTGATAATTAGAACAATCTACTAAGCACTGACTGTTTGTGGTTTGGTTAATCTTTTTTGTTCTAGTTGCCATTCAACATTTAGTAGAAATAGTTTTCTAATTTAACAAACACTTTAAGATCATTTCTGAAACCCAGTCTCTTATTTTGAATTCTAATAATTGTAGCTTGGTTATTCAGTTAAAATTGTCTTGGATTTGTATCTCTAGTATCAGTTAGTATTATTTTAGTTACAAAAGCAATAGCGTATTCATATTCAGTACCTGTCATGTTATGGCTGTGCAATAAAAAGGAAATTGAACAGTTTTTATAGCTTTATAATATGTTGGTTCTCATAATTTCATTAACTTTTTAAATTAATACTTCAGTCACTTTATAAGTAGAAACATACAACCTTCTATGTTGACCAGAGCTGCTTCTTTCACCAGAGACAGGACAAACAGAGCAAACTAGTCTAAAAAAGGTAAAGATAGCATTCAGCAGGAGAAAAACCTGGCAACCTCTTTCGGAGAATAGCAGAAAGCATTTGCAAACCATTATGGAAATAGCAATAACGTGAGTATGAAATTTTTCCATTTCACTCTTGATTTCTACTTGTATTTTCTATAGACAGTCTTCTTTTAAATGTTATCTGTTTTATGGTGGAGGATGTTTTTCCCTTTCAGAAGAAGATATATTTATTTTCTTTTAATAACATTAGCCTTAGTAAAAAATTCTTTTTTAGGATCAGAAATTTTTAATTCCATTAGGGAATTAAAAGAAATCTGTGTGGCCCGATCTATAAACTTAAACATGTTCAATAGGAGCCACTTCAGGAAGAAGTTGAGTTTAAATTGACCCTTTATATGGAAGTTAGGATGCCAAACAAGATACAAAGAAAACAAGGATTCTGCCATCAAGTAGCTGAAGAGGAGTCGGGCATATAAATCAAATACAACATGTAATATGATTTTTAAAAAAAACAACTTTGATTGTACTTCTGCTTAAAATGTATATAGAAGGAAAAGTGATTAACTCAGCCTGGCCAGGATGAGAGGCATTTGCAAGAAATCAGAGAAACTAAACATTCTATTAATAGTATTAAAAACGAACATTTATTCAGTCCTTTTTTCCTCTTTTTCTAGAGCAATTTTGGGTAATAAAGGTAGAGGAAATGAACAAATTCAATATCACCTCAACTGCCTGAAGAAAAGGTAATATAATCATGCAATAGAAAAAGATTAAAACATATTTAGTAAAAATGTAATCTAGCTGTGTGTTGCCAGAAAAGACATTTGTGGAATGTAAAAGTTTTTTGTTGTTATTGTTTTAAAAAGAGGAACAATTTGGGCATGTAAATTCAATCCAAACCTGCTGCTGTATGCAATTCTGTTCTTTAAAAGAATTTTCAATCATGAATCTGAAAATGACAAAATGCCTTCTTCCATATTCACTTTTCTGTGTTGGGATTTGAAAATTATTTTGCCAACTTGAACTCCCTTCAACTTTGTTTTGAGCAATTTGAAGTTAAGTGTTCACCATGTTTATTTATCCTATAGAATATTTATCCTGTTGCTCTTTTTCCTTAACTTTATATTCTATCGTTTGCACACACAGCAAGTGCCATTTTCCAGGATGTTACTGTTCTTCATATGGTGGCAAGTTACAAATAAAGGTTTCTTTTCATGTGATTTTTTTCAAAGTCACACCAACCCTAACTGGTGTGGCTCAGTTGATTGGGCATCGTCCTACAATGGATTCCTGGTCAGAACACATGCCTGGGTTGTAGGCTGGTCCCCAGTTGGGGCATGTGGAGAGGCAACCAGTGGATGTCAGTGTTTCTCTCCCTTTCTTTCTCCTTTGCTTCCTGTGTCTCTAAAAATAAGTAAAATCTTTTTTAAACACATTTTATTTTAAGATTTTATTCATTATCTTCAAAGAGAAGAGAAGGAAGGGAGGGAGAAAGGGAGAGAAGCATCAATATATGGTTGCTTTTCACCTGCCTCCAGCTACAGACCTGGCTGGAGACCTGGCATGCAACCTGGTTATGTGCCCTGGCTGGGAATCAAACCAGTGACCTTTGGGTTCGTAGGCTGGCACCTGTCCACTGGGCCACCAGCCAGGGCTAAACACATTTTTTTAAGGCACATCACTGTCAATGATTTTCAGTGACTACATTTTTCTAGTATTTGCAGGTTTTCTTTTCATAGAAGAATGTTCTACATCTTAGTTACTGCTGTGCTTCAAAATGTTTGTGACTTTCTTCTTGGGAAGACTGAACAGAAATTCTGCTTTAATTGTAATTCTCAAGAATAGCAGCAAAATAAAGAGTGGGAGTTTGTGGAGAGAGGTGGAAAACATTTAAAAAAGACTGCTAGAAGTAGGCCTGTAAATAGAAGTAGGCTTATAGGAATAACAACCTAATATTGAAGAAGGAATGCATTTAGAAAGCTAATAAATAATATGTATATAATAAAGGTGTAGCTATTTATGCTCTTTAATATAGGACAAATAATCATGTTTGGTGTGTAAATGAGAAGATAACAGTACATAGTTATATGTATATATAGCTGCTGTTCACTGTGATCACCCTGGGACATCAGAAAAAAATAAATTCTCTTCAATATATGGGCTCTCTGTTCATCATGTAGCAGCATGGAGACATGGTTCAAAGACTGCCTGCTTGCTCTTCATTTTTGCTTTCACAACTCACTCTCATTCCCAAAATAACATTACTCAAGATACTTTCCCTTTTACAAATATAACAGTGTAAATAGCCTTAGCAAATTTACTTTAATTTGTTAGCCCCTACAGTTCCTAGAGGAACATACTGTGGGAAAGTTATCCTATAGAAACAATGTTATAAATGGTAATCAGGTGTATTCATTGTTGCTGTAGCAGGTATATTCATATTATACCTTTAGTTTAATTAGATTTCAAAAGAATCCTGGGAATGTAACCACTATTTAATATTTGAAACAGTGGATAAGCCTTGCACAGAATTGACTTAATAAATTTTTAGAAAAAACTTTATCATAACAGTTTAATGAAAATTGTGATTGGTGAGGTTTATACGGCCTACCATTTTTTACAAAAGTTAATAATTTAAATAAGATCCAGGAAAATATCTTGGGTTCCACGCTATTTGAAATAGGTAATAGAACAAAGCACCCCAAAATGTTCCTGTTAGGCAGCTCATTCAGATTTTCAAAAGATCAAGAATCAAATCGTGTAAAGTTATATTACTACCGAGGGTAGTGACTACATCCATTTCTGTTAGTGCTCTAATCAGCCTAATTCAGATTGATTTTTTTTAACTTGACTACTCCAGGGCATGTGATAAATTGGCAAAATTTTAGTAAAATAACATGCCACAAAAGTGTTATGTTTTGAAATAAATTTATTCTTGTATGTAAATACATAAACATAATCATTATTTTTTAAATTGTTCCAAAAAGTCTCTATTTGCTACAATAATAGACTGGATTCGACTTCGGAATCTTGAGCACACTTTAATGAACTTTTCTTTATTCATGGACATCGTAATGTTTTCAGTCTTAGCTTTAACAGCCTCTTTATTGGAATGAGGTTTATCAACTTCTTTCTCACAAACGCTCCATTCATAATAGTCTAAAGGATTTGCATCTGGTGAATTAGGCGGCCAGGTTTCCTTTGACCAGAATTCAGGAACATTTGACACTGAGAAATTCTTGCACCTTTTTGGCATTATATGCTGGTGAACCATCTTGTTGGAAGATAAAATGATGTCCATTTGCCACTTGCTTCATCCACTGTACAACTGCTTCTCTCAAAACATCAAGGTAAACATCAGCAGTCACCGTCAAGCCTTGTGGAAACAAATGGGGGTTCATGGTATCTCTTTCGTTGCTGACAACACCTAACACCATCACTGGAACAGGAAATTTCATTTTCATGACGATTGGGACTTCATTAAGATTCTCACAGAGCCATCTATTGTTTTATCTGTTGACCATCTGGTCCTGCTGAAGCTTCTTTTCCTTAGAGAAGAAAATCAGGGTTTTATTCTTTGGGAGTTTTCCATTTTGTTAGCAGTTTCTTTACTTTTTTAAAATGCCTTTCCTTTGTATGTTATGTCATAAACTGGCCTCTTCTAAGAACATGTGATCTGTATCTGATATCTTCAGCAATAATCTTGCAGACCATTATATCTGACATCTGCAGTTGTCTTGCTATGGAGCACCTTGACTTTCCTGGATCTTCATTGATAATCTCCTGGATTCTATGTACAATACATGGACTTGTGCGATCCTTGCACACCTTATGCATTTTCCTTGTTCATGTGGCAACATCAGGATGAGCATCATACACCTTCACCTTGTCAACTGTACATAAAGTGATATTATTGAAGTCTGCAATTTCCTTAGCAGTTGACCCTGCCCACAGTCCAGAAATGATGGTTGCTCTAACATCGTATTCCTTGGACATGATGGTTGCTCTCAGAATTTAATACTTTATATCTGAAACAATGATGTTAAATCATAACCTTAGAAACATAGTTTTTCAAAATTAACAAGCACCTGAAATGAGGACATGCGAAGTTATTGCCAGTGTATCATGCACACCCTGTATTCATGTTGATAGTACTTCAGAACATTAGGTACTTTAATCTTAGCATTTTATTTGACTTAAAGTGTATCAGACTTTTAAAAAGGCAAAAAAAAGATAACAGTATTTCAAAACAAAACAAAAATAATACTAATGGTACTCAAAGTATAATGCGTTTTTATTCTATCCCTAAGATTGCTCCAACTGTGTGAAACCCTAAAAGTCCCTCCCAAAAAGCTGAAAGATTTAACTAATGTATCAAGTCTGCTGAAAATGGAAATGGTGCATCACAGAGCTAATGAGGAGGGTCTGGCATCATTGCAGGTATGAGATCTGAACAGTGAGTTCATAATTGGGGGGAAGGGGAAGAGACCAAAAAGTTTTTTAAATTATTATGATGTTCTGCTGGTAGTAAATACTAGAGCTTGTACCAGAACTTAATTCTCATTAAGTTCTTTATCTAAGCAAAAGCTTTGCCTAACCTTTGGGCCTATAAAGTTAAAAATATTTCTAATTAATGATTAAGGGTCTGTTTTTACCAAACTATAACTGGGGACATGCCTGTAACCTAGGCATGTTCCCTGATTGGGAGTTGAACCTGTGACCTTTTGCTTTGTAGGACAATGCTCAACCAACTGAGCAGTGCCACTCAGGGCCTAATTTCGGCTTTATTGAAGTATAATTCACAATAAAATTATAAGGTATTTAAATTGTGCATCATGGTAATTTTATATATGTATGGATTGTTTGTAAAAGGATTCCCCCCATCTAGTTAACCAACACTTCCATTATTTCACATGCATATTTTGGGAAGGAATGTGGATGGATGAGCTCTAAGTTCTACTCTTCTAGCAGATTCCAGTTACATAATATGGTTTTATCAGTTAAAATCAACAAGTTTTACATTAGGTCATTAGACCTGATTATCTTCAATTAAAGTTTACACCCTTTTGACATTTCTTCCCTATTTCCCTTACCACCCTTCCACCTAGCCCCTGACAATAACTTTCCTATTCTGTTTCTATGAGTTGGACTTTTTTAAAAATAATCTTTATTGTATTCTTTATATTATCTTTTAGCACCCTTACACTGCCCTCCCACAGCAATCAGCACACTGTTGTTCACATCCATGAGTCCTTTTTCCTTTTTGCTCAGTCTTTCCATCCCCGCACCTCTCCCCACCCATGTCTGTCATCCATGAATCTGTCCCCATTTTCCTTATTAGTCCCATTTGTTCATTAGATTCCACATATGTGTGAAATCATATGGTATTTGTCTTTCTCTGACTGGCTTATTTCACTTAGCGTAATGTTCTTCAGGTCCATCCATACTGTTGCAAAGGGTAAACTTTTCTTCTTTTTTACAATTGAGTAGTACTCTATTATGTAAATATCCCATAGTTGTTTTATCCACTTATTTACTAATGGACACTTGGGCTACTTCCATATCTTGGCAATTGTAAATAATGCTGCAATGAAATGGGGGTGCTTATGTTTTCTTGAATTAGATTTTGGGTTCCTTCAGATATATTCCCAGAAGTGGGATTGCAGAATCAAAAGGCAGATTGATTGTTAAGTTTTTGAGGTATCTTCATACTGTCTTGTGCAGTGGCTGCAGCAGTCTGCATTCCCACCAGCAGTGCAAAAGGGTTCCCTGTTCTCCACATTATTGATGTTGGTTGATTGTTTCCCTTGCCTGGGAAGTTATATGCCTGATAAAAAATTGGTACACGCATTGTTCAAGATTTTGCTGCCTGTTTAATTCTAGGATTTTTATGTTTTCAGGTCTAACATTTAAGGTTATTTTAAAAGGTTTTAAAGTGTGAGAATGTTAAATGTTATCTTAACATTTAATATTTAAATTACTATCTTAAAAAATAAGAGAGATAGTAAATGATGGTATGATTTTTTTAATACTGGGAAGCATTTGTTTTATAGCTAAAATTAGACCTCCTGTGCCAAAAGCATAAATACAATTATACAGGAAAAAAAACTTTTTTCTCTACTCAGAACTTTTGACACCAAATGTGTGACTTTTCTGTACCAAGCAGTCCTCCAGTTTTCTGAGGGCACCAGCGAGGTACCCTACGTTTTAATTCAATCCTGGCAGTATCTGGAGTCAGCACAGACCCCGCAGGTTAAGGGCGGAGTCCCACAAGACTGCCCTCCCACTTCAGACCCCAGGTCCCAGTAGCAAGTCCAAGCCTCCTGTACTTCTCACCAACCAAGTGTATGAATCAGAGGTTCCTGTGACCCCTCTCCTTAGGTTCAGCAACTTGCTAGAACTTGCTAGGGAAGCCCTTTACTTACTATTCCAGTTTGTTATAAAGGACTTAACTCAGGAACAGCCAAAAGGAAGGGTGCAGAGCTTCCATGCCTCTTGGAGCCCATCATCCTCCCAGCACCTTGATGTGATCACTAACCTGGAAGTTCTCTGAGCCCCATTGTTAAGAGTTTTTTGTTTTTGTTTTTTCAGTTTAATTTTATTGTTGTATTACATCCATCCCCTTTTTACTCCCCTCTTGTTAAGAGTTTTTATAGAAGCTTCATCACCTCCACATGTTGTTAACTAAATCTCCAGCCCCTCTCTTAGTTACAAGTCAGCCTTCATCATCTGTGAATCATTCATTATCATAAACTCAGGTAAGGTTGAAAAGGACTTACTATGAATAACAAAGAAGCTCCTCTCACCTCAATCACTCAGAAAATTACAAGGGTTTTGGAAGCTCTGTGCTGAGAACCAGGACAAAAAAACAAATGCTGTAACTAAATATGTTTTTATTCCCACCCCAGTCTCTTAGAAGTTACTAGTGTTTAGTAACTCTGTGCCAGGAGCCAAGAGCAGAGACTAGTATGTATCTCTTACATCACAGTTTTTATGGTTTGCTTGATAGTTAGTTACTCAATAGGAGCACTGTTGCCATTTTAAGCATAGGAGGTTTCCATTGACATCAGAGAGTCTTTGAATTAAGAGTGTGTAGAACTTGTATTTATTAGTTTTCTCCTCCGTGCATTACTTAAAAGTACTGCTTTGTTCTGCTATAACAGGGAATAGATTTACTTTTTTATCATCAACATTATAACAAAATGAAGTTGAATGAAACAACATTATTTGAGCAGCTGCTGTACTAAAATGAAGTTACTGAATTCAGAAAAGAATTAGAAAAATAAAAAGCCTTTCGGATATGCAAGCTAAATAAGAAGGGATACTAAAGCAAAGAAATGCAACAATTAATGCTTAACAATAAATAGAAGGTAAAATAAGAATTTAAGAATCAAAAAGAAAGGTTGTTTTTTAATGCTTCAAGAAAAAATTAGCAAATACAAAAGTTTGGCAAAGAAGATGCAACATGAGTGTGATAGGACCACCCAAAGAAAATAACCAAAGCAATGGAACAAAATTAATTTTTTTAAATTTTAATGAAAAATTTTTAGGCTTTATTATAAGTTCTTCATTCAGTGCTCTTTCTATATGAGCTGAATGGAGGACCCCCAAAAAGATATATTTAAATCCTTACTCCTGGAATGTGACCTTATTTGGAAAGACAATCTTCCCAGATGTGATTAAGTTCAAGATCTCAAGATGAAATCATCCTGGATTATCTTGGGCAGGGCCTAAATCCAGTGATAAGTGTCCTTCAAGAGATTGAAGTGTCCTTGTAAGAGACACAGAGACATGAAGGAAAAGGCCATGTGCAAACGTGCAGAAATTGGAGCAATGCAGATATAAGGAATGCTGGCTGCCTCAGAAGCTGGAAGAGGCAAGAAAAGGAATCTCCCCAGAACCTGCAGAGGGAGCATCGCCCCACCAGCACCTTGATTTGGGATATCTGCCCTCCTGAATTTGAAGGAATAAATTACTTTTGCTTTAAGCCACCAGGCTTGTGGTAATTTATTATAGTAGACAGAGAAATTAATACATGTGGTTTACATTATACTTGTATTTGTCAGGCATCTCTTAATCCAACAACCAATTCAGAGGAAATTAGGTCTGAGGAACAGGTTAAAGTGGTACAGCCACTTTAGAACACAGTTTGGCACAAAATTAAACATTTTTGCCCCATGATCCAGGAGAATACTGCACATGGATCTTTGCAGCAACATTATTTATAATTGCCAAATTTTGGGAAAAACAAGATGTCGTATAGTAGGTGAATGGATAAATAAACTGGCACATCTAGACAATGGAATATTATCCAGCATTAAAAAGAAGAGCGCTTTCATCCCCTGAAAATATGTGGAGGAACCTTGAATGAATATTATTAAGTGAAATAAGCCAATCTGAGAAGGCTCTGAGTGGGGGCTGGGGGATGAACAGGCAGAACACGGGATTTTAGGTGATTGGTCCATGGGCTCTGCTGGCTTCACACAGGTCTTCCAGAAACTGACATTAGCAGTTTTGGTCAGTTTTGAGGAAACTTGTACAGGGGTTTCAGGAAATATATTTCTGCATCAGGAAATTATTTCCTTATAATGCATTATTACCTTAGTAAGTTTGTTTCTAAGAAGTCTTGAAAGAAAAAATGTATTTACCGTTTTCTCTAAGTAGTGTTTTAATATATATAAGGTGTTTTAAAAATATGAATATTAACATTTTTGAGTTTTATTTAACAAACTTTTATTTGAAATGCTGACTTTCTCTTTCTGACTCAGGAAGAAATAGATAAAATAGTAGAGACCACAGAGTCAGTAACTGGGAATATTGAGAGCCTAAAGAATAAAATTCAAATTCTGAAAAGTGAGGTGGAAGCAGAAGAAGAGAAGATAAAACAGGTAATTGTTTAAAAATGTGTTGCTAGACCCTGGGTCTAGTTTTGGTTTTTTGGGTTTTTGGGTTTTTTGTTTGTTTGTTTGTTTGTTTTTTGCGAAAGCAAGTTGTTTATTTATGTTCTTGCAAGAGCGGGGCCTGGTGGCACCTGGTGGGCAGGTGCCCAAAGTTGGGGAGCCAAGGCTGGGTCTAGTTTTTAATGCTTACATTTTACCAAGACACCTTCTGAGTAGTAATTGAGATATGTTAGTCTTTTGAAATAATCTGAAGCCTTCTTTTTCTACTTCAGATGTTTCACATAGATAGTAACAGGGTACTGTCCCTTCCAGAACTTTCTCAGAAGAGTCTCAAAGCACCCATACTTCAGGTAAGTACCAGTGTATTGTATTGACTATATTACTATTTATGAATTGGATATTTAAAAGTATTATATATCCTGTTTCTTTTTTTTTTTAATGGGATTCATGGCATAAATATTCAAACAATTATTTTGAACATCTTTCTTTGTCAGTTTATGTAGATGTATCTCATTCTTGTCAATAGCTATATAATATTCCATTGTATGGGTGTTCTATAATATAATTTGTGCATTACTGATGGATATAAATAAGTTTTGCAATAACAGATAAGGCGGAGTATATTTCTATAAATATATTTTTACACATTTGTGTAGTCATATAACTATAGGATAGGTATCTGGAAGTAAATTCCAACAGTTGCTTTTGTTTATGCTTCTAGCAATGGCATATAACTCTTCATAAAATAGTACTATGTCTTATTTGCAATAGACATACACACTGGTAATTTGTCTTTCTTCAAAGGACCCTAGTAGATATTATAGTGTAAATGTTTATAGTGGTAGGCAGTCTCTACATTTTCTCAAAAAGTAATTTGGAATCTTCCTATCTATAATTCACTTAGTGTGTAAGTAGCAGAAATGGGCAGGTGAGAAAACAGAATACTATAGATTGGGAAGAACAATAACAGTGAGTTGATGGTTATTGAAGTTGAGTGATAAGTACATGAGATTTATATAATTTTTTTTACATACATAATGTACAATAAATTTAATCAGTATTAAATCCTTTCCAAAAAGAAATCTCCAATGGCTTCAATTAATCTGCCAAACTTTTTTTTTATTTAATTTTATTGTTGTTGTATTATCATAAAATTTTCTAACATATATTTTGTTATTTTTCATAAGATTAAAAACCAATTTTATAGGTGAAGTTGGCTACCAGGTATAGACTTCTATTTATAAAATAAATAAGGCATGAGATGGAACATGCAGTATAGCCATTAGTTAATAATATATTTTTGAAAGTTACTAAAAGAGTAAATCTTAAAAGATCTAAATCATAACAAAATATCATAGCTATATATAGTAATGAATGTTAATGAGACTGTTGTGGTGGTCATTTTACAATATATACAAATATTGAATCATTTTGTTATACACCAAAAACTAACATAATGTTAAAATGTCAGTTATGTCTCAATAAAAAAAATTTTTGACTAATCATACGTTGTACCCACAGAAAGAAATTTTGGCGCAAATTCCAAACCATGATGCTCTTCTGAAGGACTTGGATGTTCTCCATAATTCATCTCAGACAAAGAACATGCTAACTTTCATTGAAGAAGCCTATAAGAGACTAGATGCCCCTTAAAGAGTGTTTTTCAGATTATTCCACATTAATTGAATGTTGATAAATTTGTAAAGCTGATTATCTATGATGATATTTCAGAGGCTAAGCCTTCTCCAGGATTATTATTTTCTAATATGAAGTTTAAAATTAGTCTCTGTAGATCTACCATTAGCATCTAATGTAGCCTGAAAACTGTTTCTAGCAGTTTTCACTGCTATCACTGAGTGATAACTCTAGGGACTCATATTTATGTTGCTGTATTTCAGTGATTTACCTGAAACCATAAAATAAGAACAGTCACAATGAAATTATTTATAATGGCTGAATAGAGCTCATTTATTGATTAGTGCAGAGGAAATTTGATACTATGACCGTGACTTAATATACATATATAAAGTGTTTATAATACCTAGTTTATAAAACCATGTTTGCTATCATTATTACTCTTTAGCTGATGACGTGCATTTTCTGTCTGGGTACCTAGAACTTGAGAAACCCCCAAATGCCTTTACTTTTTTACATAGATCTCTAAATTTTGTGATATAATTAAGATTTGCCATGTGTCCTTAACTTTGGGGGTAGTATGAACATTTATTTCTTTGGTTGATTGAATGAATAGATGCTGAATACTTACTACCCCTTATTATCAAATCATACGGTTATTTTTTTAATTATTGAGAAGAAACATAACACATTTATTCCCAAACAAAAAAACTTCCTAAAACTTTCCTCTTTGTGATGATAATATGTATATACATGTGAATAAATGCTGAAATATATCAAAACTCATTTCTGAACAGCTACTGTATAGTATCTGGGTTGCCTTTATTTGTAAAATAAAATCAATTAATTATTTTTCTGTCTAACCTAGAATTATTTGTCAGTTAATTTGAAGGTTCCCTAATTCTGTTAATATCCTCCAGGCAGGGACCACTAGGAACACAGCTTTCATTAAACAAACTCAGTTTAATGCTCATTGAAGGGAGGGAGACCACATGCCATAGGAAACCCCAGGCAGCTCAATAAAAGGGTCAAAAGCAATTTCCTCTTAGGAAGTAATGGTCAAAAAGGACACTAATGGATTTTAGAGCTTGCTAAAGTCTTCAATAATGGAAACCCGTACTGTCTATGGGACTGCCATGTCAGGCAAAGCAACTAAAAGAGTTTACAAAATGTCTTAAAAACTCTTCACTTGGAAACTTACAGCTTTGTGGTTTTTAACTGACCAATAGAGCCCCAATCTGATTTTTATCATTAAATATGTTTATAATAGCTTTTGGTGGGGAGGGGATATGTTAAAAGTCTGCTGGTTCTCTCAGAACATCTGTTTAACAGATTATTGAACATCAGCTAGAATTTCTACCATTGTGACTGAGTGACAATTCTTCATACATCAACTGGTCATACCATCCTCTTATAGCTTTGAAAAGTATGTAATCTTTTGAGATCTACAGTATCTTCAGGGAGGTAGCAGGTAATTCAAAACATACACAATTTTCTTTAAAGGCTGTATTTTTGTGCAAATGGCTGTTTTCCTGTGTAGCATCCACACATACCCCTCCAGTGAGGGATGGGTAAGCACCAATGCCAGAAATTTCACTTTCTAAAAATTCATAGTTTGAAGTGGAAGACAAAGTGCAAAAATGAAGCATATGATAAACAGCATTTCAAATAAGTGCAGAAAAATATCCAATAAGTCAGGGGTTTGACAAAACTCATTTTCACTAGGGATCACATCAGCCTCGCAATTGCCTTCAAAAGGCCAAATGTAGGTTTAGGGCTGTATAAATGTAACTACTCCTTAACAGTTTAGCTAGCTGAGTGGAAACAAGGTGCCCGGCTGGATAAAAAAGGTGGAGGGTCAGGTTCACCCCACGGGCCTTATGTTTGCCACCTGTGCAATAAACGGTGTTGAGAAAACTGCTAACCACAGCAGAGGTGGAGACAGAAGGCCAGAGGTTAATATCTGTACTTTAGGCCAAACTAGATTCAAAATAGTTAAATACAAAAATACAATAGTTAAATATAAAAAATAAGTTTTACAAATTTACAATCTCAGTAACAGATTAAAGAGCAATAGGAAAGTAGTCAATTCTCAAAGATACATAAGTGGCCAGTAAGTATTTGAAAGATGCTCAACTTTAATAATCACTTAAATGCAAAATAAAATGCCTTTATCTGTCCAACTGAAAAAGGCTAAAAGGAGAAGTTGCTGAACATAACAGGAAAACGAGTCTCCAACAATGCTGCTGAAGGAGGGAAGGTAAATGGGTGTAATTTATGTGTGTGGAGGGTCTTTTGGGAGGCAGTCTGAACTCATGACAGTCATTAAAATTCTTAACTTTCTGGAGTCCTGCAGAACTTTGGAATTTCAGAGAAAAGTAATAATGAGCAACAGGGAACTCTGATCAGCAAATTGTTGCTGTACCTTAAAAAATCAAGCTAACTCTTTAAGAGAAATAATCTACACTAACTTTAGGCACATTGAAATCCACTGTGGATTAAGCATATCTTCACCAATATAGTCTCCTATAAAGTTATTTGAAAAGTTTTTTGGTTTTTTTTTTAAGATTTTATTTAATTATTTTTAGAAAGAGGGGAAGAGAGAGAGGCAGAGGGAGAGAAAGACATCAATGTATAGTTGCTTTTCACTTGCCTCCAGCCACAGACCTGACTGGAGACCTGGTTTGCAACCTGGTTATGTGCCCTGGCTGGGGAATTGAACCTGCGACCTTTGGGTTCGCAGGCCGGCACCTTATCCACTGTGCTACCAGCCAGGGCTGTATGGTTTCTGATTGTACATTTTATTAAATATTCTTGGCAATTAAAAAAATTAAAATCTTACTTTATATGAGCCCTTCCATTTCCCCCAAATCTCAGATGGGCATGTTTGACAAACAGATTTTGTTTAAATGGGACCTGTGCTGGAACCTAAAATTAAAGGATTTATTTTCTTCTATTTGGTTGGATAGAATTTCCTGGCATTCTCTGTTTACCAAAAATAAATGCAGGTGCACCTGTCAAAATTAGTATTTGAATCATGCAGGTTGGCTTAGTTTCTAAACATAAATCTTCTAAATCCTCTCAAATGTCCTTCATTGTCAAGGAACATTCAGCGTTGAGGAAGCGAGAAAGGAAAGAAAAAGAAACCAAATAGAAATTTAAATTTCCCATTTGGACTTTATCATGTCAAAAGTGAATGGACCTTTTTTGTTATAACTAGCTTTTCTTGTTAAAACGTTGCTGCCACTGAATGTAGTCCTTTGCTACTAAACCACTAGAAATGCTTTCTCTTGGCTTTCTAAAATATATATATGTACCTCTGCTGTTGTCAAGGCTGTGAATTGCTGGAGCAGCCATACCTAAAGATTGGTTAGTTACTAAAATTGAACAAAGGAAGGAGGGATGTTTTCCAAATTCAATAAAACTATTACAGGCTACTTTAATAAAATTGTTCATATTTTAACTAGTAGAAACAAATGTGCCTTAGTGAGTTTTACCATTTTATACCCCCAAAGAAGTCCTTAAGATTAATGTAGTTTTCCAATGGGACACAGGACTATGTAACAGATAAAAACTGGTAGACATTTATTGATGTGTGCTATATGCCAGACACTATATGCCAATGTTTAATCCTAGTGACATTATGAAGATTAAACCCCATAGCAATCACTATTGTTATTGATTTTGTAATCCTCACCAGAGAATATGTTTATTGATTTTAGAGAGATAAGAGGAGAGAGAGAGAGAGAGGGAGAAACATCAATTGCCTCATGTATGCACCCCAAACAGGAATTGAACTCACAATCTAGGTATGTGCTCTGACTGGAATCGAACCCACGGCCTTTTGGTGTACAAGACGATGTTCCAACCAGCTGAGCCACCAGTCCAGGACCCCATAACGTAGAAGAAAATCTCTTTAAATTTATCTTGTATTAGTAACCTCCTTCCCCCACCCCACTTATTTTTCCTTTTAATCTCAGAATTGAAAGTTCAGTTTAGTATGCGCATATTTCGCATTTAATTATCTTCAACCAATGCAGTTTTTCCTGGATAAGTAATATGCTTTGCCTTATTGATTACTTTCTTAATGGCAAAAAGCAACTATTTTCATTAGTTCTGTTTTAATGTTTTACAGAGAGCAAAGACCTTTGAAAAAAAAAGGAATAAAAGATGCTCCTGGGAAGAGGTAGCCTAAATCTGGGAAGACATTTATAAGTCTCTCTGAGTCCATATATAACTTGACTACTAACTTTAAGGTTTTCTAGTATGGTACTTTATATCCAAAACGATTCAGTTCTACAAATAACAGCTTCTGTTCACTTTTTAAATAAATTTTCCTCTAATACTAGATTTATATTGGTCCTTAGGACATGCCAAATGTCTATGTTACCTTCAGTAACATCTTCAAAAAAAAGTTATCAGTATATCAAGATCAAAAACACTTCTTATTTTGATGTCCAGTAATAGTCACCTAATATAATTTTTCCAGTCACTTACAACTACCAATCACCCACTGTATTATTTAAAACCATTGTCTTCAGGTAAAGAATGCTCTAATCTGCCCCAACCATTGTGGCTTAGTTGGTTGAGCGTCATCCCACAAAGGGAAAGGTCACTGGTTCAATTTCCAGTCAGGGCTCATGCCTAGGTTGTGGGTTTGTTCCCAGTTAGGGCAGTGAAAGAGGCAGCCAATTAATGTTCCTCTCTCACATCATTGTTTCTCCTCCTCTCTTTCTCCCTTCCTTCCCCTCTCTCTAAATATAAATAAAATCTTTATTTTTAATGCCTTACCTCCAGTCAAGATGGAAGCATAAAGATGTTTTACCTCCTCACACAACTACAGAAAAAATTACAACTAGACCTCAAAACAAATATCACCCAGAACCATCATAAAATTGAGCTGTATGGAAGTACAACCACCAAGGAAGGGAAGCCACATTCATCCAGATGGGTAGGAGGGCCAGGGATGCAGAGATAGGCAGAGAGACAGGAGATGTGTGGTGTGGGGAGGGGGCTGAAAGGGCAGTCCCACTTACACAGGTGGTGGATAAAAATTGGGAGGGATACCTCAGGAGCAAGTGACCCCAGCCCCAAGCCAGACCGCCCAGCCCAGGGTTCCAGCATTAGGAGTATAAATCTGTATAACTTCTCACTGTAAAGACCAGCAATGGTTGAGGGAGTAGAAGAAAGTGCTGAATGTTCAGGAGACTCCTCTTAAAGAGACCATGCAAACTTAGACTTCACGCAGCCCTACCCGCTCTGGGATTCAGCACCAAGGCACTAGATGGAAGAGTGAAGTGAATAGAAACAGGGTGAGTGCTGGATGAACCTCTAGAAGCCAAGCAGCATCACTGTCCCCTCTCCAAGCCCTCACCCCACAGCCACAAAGTAATAAAATGGGTTGCCCCACCTTAGCAATTACCTAAGGTTCCACCCCACACAATTTACAGGTGCCTTTGCTACAACAGGCCACACTACTAAGACAGGGAGTCAAAGCAGCGCTGCCTAATACACAGAAACAAAACAGGGAGGCTGCCAAATTGAGAAGACAATGAAAAATGACCAAAATGAAAAAAACAGAACAAAACCCCAGAAAAAGAACTAAACAAAATGAGATAACCAACATATCAAGTGTAGAGTTCAAAACACTGTTATCCAGATGCTCAAAGAACTCATTAAGTACAGCAACAGCAAAAAAGGCCCAGGAGTAAATGAAGGTTACATTAGATGAAATAAAGAGAAATCCACAGGGAACTAACAGTGGAGGAGATGAAGCCAAGATTCAAATCAATGATTTGGAACATGAGCAAGAAATAAGCATTCAACCAGGACAGCACAAAGAAAAAAGAATTCAAAAAAAAAAAAACAAGGATAGTATAATGAGCCTCAAATGTACCAACATCCAAATCATAGGGATGCCAGAAGAGGAAGAGCAAAAAATTGAGAAGTTAGTTTAAAAAATAATGAAAAAAACCTTCCTTAATTTGGTGAAGGAAATAGACATGCAATCCAAGGACCACAGAGTCTCCCAAACAAGATAGACCTAAAGATGACTGCACCAAGACACATCATAATTAAAATGCCAAAGATTAAAGATAAAGATAGATTCTTAAAAGCAGCAAAAGCAAAGGAAAGCATTGCCTACAAAGGAGTTCCCATAAGACTATCAGCTGATTTCTCAAAAGAAAATGCGCCGGCAAGAAGGTGATGAGAAGCAAGAACCTACAACCCTGAATTACTCTATCCAGCAAAGAATCATTTAAAATGAAATAATAGATAAAGAGCTTCCCAAATAAGGTAAAGCTAAAGCAGTACATCATCACCAACCCATTATTACCTGAAATGTTAAAGGAACTTATTTAAGAAAAAGAAGACCAAAACTATGACCATTAAAATGGCAGCAAATTCACAACTATCAATAACTGAATCTAAAAACAAACTAAGCAAATAACCAAAACAGGAACAGAATCATAGATATGAAGATCATTTGGGGGTTATCAGCTAGGAGGGGGAAAGGGGGAAATGGCGAAAAGATGTCAGATTAAGAAGCATAATTGGTAGGTACAAAATAGACAAGGGAATGTTAAGAATAATATAGGAAATGGAGAACCCAAAGAACTTCCGTGCATGACCCATGGACATGAAGTAAGAAGGAGGGGATCACTGGAGGGAATGGGGAGTACCAGGCAGTGGGGGGCAAAAGGGGAAAAACTGGGGCAATTATAATAGCATAATCAATAAAATATATATTTTTAAAAGCCATAGGAAGCCTTTATCTCAGTCTCTTACAATCTTGCTTTCCAGGATAAAATAAATTATTATAAAAATTCAAAAATAATAAAAACTGGAAACCATTTTTTTAAATGCCCTAACGGACCCCTTTATTCGAACTTGACTGTATGAGTCATATAGTGGTAAACAGTATCCTCCCATGTGACTACATTCCTACTAAAGCACTCTCATATGCCTTTGAAACATTTGTATTGTTTATTATCTGAAGACTCAGGTATTGTGTTGTGTGCTGCGATGCCCACGTAAATGCTCATGTGATGTTTGCGCTTACAGTCATTTGTGGAAAGCAAATAAACTCCAATTGACTTCTCATTTAAAAGAATAGGGTAAAAAAATTAAAATGCTCAAAAATACTCTCAATTTCACAAGCATCCTCTTTCAACATTGCCCTCTTTTAGCCTTGGAAGTTTAGGGCAGCAAAATTATTTTCTTCAGAATACATACAAGTATATAAAGGGTCAGTACCTATGTTATTATATTGTACCCCATTTCCCTGGGTCCCATTGCTTTTTATTCTCTTCCATGAGATCCTGAAAGATAGATAGGTTTTGGGTCTAGAAAATGGGCATCTACAAATCAAGATTGGTATTCATTGGTGTTTACACTGTAAGACTAAGGAAGAAATGGAGTGGAAATTATTCAGGATAAATTTCACCTGGCATCAGAAACGCCTCCCTTTCTACAAATGAGTATTTTTTTTTCTCTCTCTCCTTTCTCTTTCCACAAAGGACTAATTAGACAAGTAGGCTTGAAGAATAAATCCACCATTTGGGGAGAGAGAGCGGCTGCTTACACAGTAAAAGACCTCAGTTTCAGGCTAAACTCTCAAGAGCAGGTAAGCATTTATTTATTAGAATAATAAATTTCAAATCATTGGTTATAATGCAAGAACAAATGAGGGAAATAGAAAAAAATAAATGAAATTCAACATTGTATAGGCAGAATAAATTTAATTAGATTCAAAGGAAAAGATGGTTTGTTTGGAGGTTTTGGGGAGTGTTTTTGTTTTTTACTCTCAAATTTTTATATGAGGGAAATAAGCATAGTGAAATATAAAAGTTTTTGAATTATGATATGGGCACAACTAGAGAAACAGAGATGACAGGAATTTTTCTAAGCAAAAAACCTATCATATGAAAAAATAATTACTAGCACTAGCTTAAGTAAAAAACAACTTTCTTTTCTCATTAATAAACCTCCACCATTTTATTGCAAATGTTGTATCACAACATAAAAACAGAGACTTTGTTTTATTTATTTATAAAAAGAGTCTCCCAGGAGAGTATCGTGCTTTCGTTGTCTAGTTAATATTAATAAAATGTTTTAGGTCCTTGCTATATGCTGGTGGATACTTCCCCAAAGAAAGTGCAGTTTCTAAATTATACGAGCATGATAATTTTCCTTCATAAAAACTTCAGTGAACAAATCTGTTGATAACAGTTTAGCTAAAGAATTTACAAACATTTACCTTCCAATTCTAGAACACAATTAATTACATGGAGTTTATAATTGAGTGGTGAGGATACAGTATTCTGACCCTATAGTCTTCAGACTATAGGAGTTAATAGTTGTTATTATGACTTCCCAATATAATTCAATAATGTGTAAAAAAAACCTTTCTGCACTTGTTAGAATTCCTGTATTCTATTTGTGGCCTTTAAAAGTTGTGTTTTCACTTAATAAAAGAAAGATCTTTATGAAATTCATCAGTTTGCTGAAAGGATCCTCCAATGTTGTTTATTAATTATAGCATCTTCCTTTACATATATATTTTTATTGTTGTTCTATTAGTTTTTCCATATTTTAAAAATTGTAGGATCTTCTCTCTGTGTGAACTTCTGGGAGAAAGATCCCTGATTTTCATGACATTAATATTTGTTGCCCCAAGTCATTTGTTTGTGAGTTGAAATAGCTGCTTAGCCTAGAAAGGTATATTAAAGCCAGGTCAGGAGGGTTTTAAATATTTAGAAGCTAGAGAACTGTGCTTCATATAGAGATGGTACAAGTGAAAAGTCAAGCAAATACTATAATAAAGACCATAAGGATATGGGACATTGAATCATGAAACTAATCATGTTTATTTCTCTTTGTGTTAGCTGCTAGAAAGCTTAGAGTAAAAACTGGCCTCTTGCCTTCTGCAAGTAGTTGATTCTCATTATTCATGTTCTTTATACTCAATAAACTCACAGGAACACAGTCTTAGTGAATTTTGAACCATTGCATCTAGGGAAAATATAGGCAGGGTTAGGTTCCTACAAATCTCTGGTCATATTTTCATAAGCCAACCAACACATACTTTGTTGCATGTATATTTCTGTTTAAAGACCCATGATTTAATATATATCATTGATTTATCATCATTGAACTCACAGTCAAGATGAGAATTATCATTCATGCCTGCAGGAAGCTTATCTGATACACGTTTTCTCCCTAAGACACATCGCAGCCTTGCACAATTAGGAACACTAGTCCTTTAGAACTGTGCTTGGGGGCCATTTTGTTGGTGAATTACATTTATCCCATTTTTCCCCCATTGATCTCCTCTGCCCCACCCTCCCCAGGGGCCATTTTAAACTGTAAAGTCACAAACAAGAAGCAAAAATACAAAATAAAACAAAGCCTGAGCATAAAAGAGCCGTATAAAGAGCTGGAATAAAAAGTCACTTTCTTCAACTTTAGCTGAAAACATGGGTTAATGGGAGCCTCGGATTTTTCACTGCTCTGCACATGAACACACATGACTGCAAACGCACGGTGTCCCTGTCTATTTTAGGGGATACAAATACATTAGCAAGCAGGTGAATTTACAAGTATGGAATCTCCACATAAAGAGAACCAATGCTGTGTGTAGGGATGTTCTCTGAACACTTTGCCGGCTGACCTCATCCTTGACTCCATGTTGCTTCAGTGCCTCCATTCTCTCCCTTGCCTGAATTTCAATTTAAACTTAATTTTTCCCAATATAGTTTACTTATGTTTGTAAGTGGTTTTAGATCCTTTTGGGAACAAACCAGGCAATAAATAAGCAAATGGTTGACAAGTATTCAGAATTTCTCCTCTTTGTACTTGCTACTCTGCTATGTGTTGGACATAAAAAGATCTGTAGTCATCAAACCTAATAGATATTGGATTGGACAAAAATTTCCTTTTTTTTTTTTTCTTTTCCCTGTAAGATGGGTCTAGTGGTGCTTAGCTGCTTTTAACTTTATTTGAAACAATTTTGTTAGATTGTATTTTGACAGCTGTCATACCAGCATGTGTTTTTAAAAACTTGTCACAATTGGTGCATTTTTGTGTAGCCATTTTCATATTGAAGATGGAAGAAAATAAATAAGTGACTTTTTGGCACATTATCCTTTATTATTTCAAGAAAGGTAAAACAAAAAGTTTGTGCAGTGTGTGGAGAAGCTTTGATGTGTCCAAAGTGATTTGTGAAGTTTCATGCTGGAGATTTCTCACTGGATGATGCTTCATGGTCGAGTAGACCAGTTGGAGTTGATAACAATAAAATCAAGACATTAACTGAGAATAATCAATATTCTACCAAGCAGAAGATAGACAACATACTAAAATTATCCAAATCAATAAAGTTATCAGTGAAAATGAAAAATGTATCTTTTATTTTACTGAAAAAATAAACAAACTGAGTTTTTGGCCAATTCAATACATGATCAACTTCCCTTTGAAATACTTTTATTTCACTTTATCCAAAAAGATATTGAATTTGAATAAATGGCTATGTTTAATGCAAAGATCCACTAGGATGTTAAAGTTTTCCTGAGCAATGACATGTGTGAAAATTTAAGCAGCTACAAGGGCAAAGAGATAATAATTACACTTCCCCTTTCTTTGTTCAGACTGAACTCTGGAAACTTACTTGATCTTTTCAAAAGTTCTAATGTGGCCCAGACTCTGAGTACTGAGGTTCAGAAACCTACTTTTGTTGTGTTGCTGCTGCTGCCATGATCCTTAGTTCTCTTCTGACACCTCAGGTGCCCCACTCACTGAACTGTGGCCCACACACCTTGGTCATCGGAAACATGTCTCTTATGGGTTCAGACCCATGTAAAATATACAATAGAGTTTTATAGTGGATTTTAAGTAACTCATAATCAAACACTGAGTATTATAGCCAATACAGAGATTTCACATAGGAAAACTGAGTAGCTCTGTCTGTCTGGAAAATGTGTGTGAAGGAGTGATCCACCACAACCAGAAGCAGTCATGTCTGGCTAAGTTATCTTTGTCATCCTAGTACCTGGCTGTGAAAATGAGGTGGACAAACTGTGTTACACTGAATGTGTGTAACAGACAAAATGTGGGTATTTGGTTTGTTTGTTTGTTCGTATTTTTTAAGTTAGTCAAGACTTGATTAAAATGTTGGGGGAAAGATTTCTTGAGAAAAAAGAGCCAGGGAGATAGAGTCCCCAAATCTAGAAAATATAATTGCATCAGAATGGAGAAAGATGCATTCTCTATGTAGGATTTTGTTGTTGCTGTTCTTTACTTTTATCTGACTCAAATTAGCCTCAGCCTTTGTTCACACATGAACCTTCACCTTCAGTGTACTGATAGCTGTTTCTCCCCAAACTACTCCTCAAACCACCTGACATCTAAACTACTCACATCGTTCCTTTAGTCCCGCACTGAAGATTCTTACTCTGAGCCTCCTATCCGCCATTTGGCAACTTAGAACGTCCCTTACTAGGTGACAGGCCCCGAGGGAGGTGGGGGAAGATGGGGAGCACGAAGCAGACACACCCTGCCTTTGCCCCTCACAGCCTAGCTGAGAAAGATGTCAATCAAGCACAAATAAATGTACATTTACAGCTGCTATTGGGTCCTGCAGGAGGAGTTTAGAGTACAATGAATGTACAAAGAGGAAGACTTAACCAAGTACAGATACATCTTTCCAGAATTAGGGCATTGGTACCATCCATTTCTGTATGTTCTCTGATTTCCCCACCCCAGTGCCTCCCCCTATCTTCCTCCTCCCTCTTCGGAAGGAGCAATGGCACTCAGAATCACAGCCAGGGAAAGCAGGACTTCAAGTATTTTCCTAAGTGGATTCAAATATTAACTGGCAAAAGTTAAAAGTCTACCTTTATTCCCAGCCAGGGCATATAACTAGGTTGCGAGCCAGGTCTCCAGCCAGGTGAGTAGCTGGAGGCAGCTGAAAGGCAACCATACATGGATGTCTCTCTCCCTCTCCACCTCTCCCTTCCCCTCTCTCTAAAAATAATAAATAAAAGAAAAAAAAAAAAAAAAACAGTTTCTACCTTTAAGTTTCTAATTAGGTACAAAACTGCTTGAGCTCTGGAGAAGAATGTTGGTGCTAAACTGTTCTACCAAGTTACTGACCCTGGAAAAAATGCTGAAGAGTCACTTTCCTCAATCACTCAAGGTACTAAATTTAAAGTTTTATTTTATCTCCTTATTGTATTAGTCTGTGAAAATAATGCCAGACTGGTAGTGTTACTGAGCAAAGTGGGGTTCACTCATGTGGCACTTGGTGTAAGACTCAACGATGGGTGTTGAGGGAAACAGTTCTTTATTTACAATATTCCAACCTGGGGGAATGGGGATTGAGGCTGGGAGCACCTCAGCTTGGAGCCCTGTTCTCCCATGAGACCCAGCAGTTCCCTTGCTCCCCGAAAGTCTAGAAGCCAAAAACATGCCCAGAAGTTCCCCAGTCCATATCTGTCAGCTCTCTCCTTCAGGATCTGAGGTATAATGTCATCAGCCTCCACATAACAGTGCGGGAAAGCATGTGCTGTGTTGCATCGGAGGCTGGTGAAGTCCAGGTACTAAGAGTCTACTCCCCATGTCCCAAGATCCAAAAATCCAAATAGAGTCCAGGTCTGCAGAGCAGAGTTCTTGGTGGCTTCTGAGTGGAAGCTGGCCCGAAGCGTGCCTGCCTTTGCATTGGCTCAGGCCTGTAGGCCCCTTTCCTCCTTGCAGACTACATGGCTTTATCCCTGTCTCCCTAATCAGGCATGCCCTCTCCCTCCCAAACCCCAGTGGGCCCCCTCTTTCTTCAACTGCATGCTCTAACTGCATACTTCTCTCTCCCCTTGATTCCTTGCCTCTCTCATGGCATTCCCTCTTTCAAACCGATGCTCTACTCTAGGCCTAAATCACGCATGTCCTCCTCTTTCTCTGCCCTGCATACCACAGGGCTTTTGTCTGCCGCCTTATTTTTAAATCTCCACCCTGGCCTTTGATGTAATGGGCATAGTGTTCAGTCCTGGCCACTAGCAGAATCTTGCGCAGCCTGGTAAACTTTCCCATCATTAACCTATGGTTAAAGCCCCTCCTATTTTCTTGGCATGTAGTGGACAATGGCTGTGCTCCACGGAGTCCCATTCCCCAGTCCCCATCCCACAGGCTTTTGGGATGGCCTATGTACATAATGGAACTGATGAGTTTTCAGTGGCTTTGCTTGGTCTTCTAAAAGTCCACAGGGGCTTGCTGATAACTCAGAGTTACTGTGGTTGATGTTAATCAGAGATTACAACTAAATGTTAGATTAGAAACATACTAAGCGCTTGAAGAAAAAATGTAGAGTGCACTACAATTGTCTCTGAGGGCTAAATTTCTTGAGCATAGAGAGCCCAACAATAATGGTTTTCCAATGTGAGCCACGGCTTATAACCTAAAAGAGATACAATGAATCAGTTTCTGAAGAGAGAGACCACAGAACTCTTTTTCACATCTTGGATAATCCTTATTTACACTAAAATTTGACAAAAATGGCCTAAAGAAGATTCTAGTGCACTGTACTGGGTTGATTAAATATAGTCATCTTGCCTTATTGATTATGCTTAAACTACATGTGGGAGGAAAATGCAGAATGATAACTTGGAATCATACAGCTGGAAAAGTACCAAAGGGACAATCTGACCTGAATTTTCCTGTTTTAAATGCTAACACTGAGGTAAATAAATGTGTCAACATAAGAATCATTCAAACCTAGAGAGAATTTTCATGAGTTCATTTGACTAGATAGGGAAGTAATAAGTAATTATTTTATAAAGCTTCTAGTGACCAATAAATAACAGCTTATTGAGTAATTATGATGGGCAAAGCCCCATATCAAGCACTGTAGGAGAAATTAAAAAAGGAATAAAATGTCATCATCTATATCCATGAGCCTAGCAGCAAGATTGCTGTGGGAAAAGCAATAGACATGAAATCAAAGGAACTAAGTTTTGCCTCATGCTTTACTTGCTGTATCACCTTCTTTGAGCTTCAGTTTATCATTTATAAAATGACTTAATAATAATCTTAAGCAGTTGTTGGAAGGATAAAAAAATACTTTCAGAATCAGAATATTGGAAAGAGTTTTTCTTTTTACCATTTTAAACCTTCCAATCATATTTAAGCTTCATTCTTGAATAAGGATGTTTGGTTTCCTTGTGTGAAATCATTCTGATAAATGTATTACTCTGTAGTATATGTAAGATCAGCAACCCCAGCTTTTAATGAGTAACAGAACAAGTCAGATTGGCAGAACAACAGTTAACTTTAGTTCTTGGATTTTCACTAAGTGTGATCCATATTGGTTTCAGCCAGATGAAATAAGGAAAAGTGCCTTTTATGAGATTTGAGTGAGGCCTGAGATTGGATGAAACAAAAGAGCTGGTAAATGATCTAGGCATTGAGGTGAATGATTTGAAATTAAGCGATAAAACAGGTAAAATGTAGGTACTAATAACCTTATAATTTTTTTTTCACTAAATAAAAACATATACTAGAGGGTACACATAACAGATAGTTGAGTAAATTTTTAAAAAGTGATTACCTATATAACCTCCACTCCAAGAAAAACCATTATTTCAGACACTCTTTCCAACCCCATGCTCCTTTCTAGTCCCCCAAAATAACCACTATTCTGCCTTCTAAAGCCATAATTTAGTTACGTGAGTTTTTGAATCATGGAGTCTCTTTTTGTATTTCTCTTGTTTTGCTCAATGCTGTGTTGCTATTTTATAATTTAGAGTATGAATGTGGCAGGTAGATTTATTTTCACATTTTTTTTAAAACTTTGTGTGTGTGTATTTTTGTTCTTTACTTATTTATTTATTATTTTTAGAGAGAAGGGAAGGGAGAGAGGCAGAGAGGGAGAGAAACATCAATGTATGGTTGTCTTTAACCTGCCTCCAACTACGGATCTGGCTAGAGACTTTGCTTGCAACCTGGTTATGTGCCCTGGCTGGGAATTCAACCAGCGACCTTTGGGTTTGTAGGCTAGTGCCTTATCCACTGTGCCACCAGCCAGGGCTATTTTCACACTTTTGATGGACACTTAGATCATTTCCAGTTTTTGTCTATTATGAAAATGAAGCTATGAACACTGGCCTACAGCTCAGCTCTCCTCATTACCACCACAACTTTTTCTTTTCTAGAAGCATACATATAACATATGAAAGTTGTTTTGTAGAACAGACATCTTTGATTCCTAGTAGAGAAAAGAGAATTTTAAGGCCACAGAAAATTCTAATATTACTTTAGTACTCTTTAAACAAAAAGCATTTGATAAGAGGGATCCAGCCAGATGGGCGGCAAAGGCAGAAATGGCTCACCTCTTTGCACAACCACATCAAAATTACAACTAAAATATAGAACAACCACCAACCAGAACCATCAGAAATAAAGTTCAGTAGAGGTCTGACAACTACAGAATTAAAGAAACCACATCCATCAAGAAGGGTGGGAGGGATGCAGGTGTGGAATAGGAGGCTGGTCTCTCACCAATGTATGGTGGATAAAAATTCAAGAAATATCTCAGGAATGAGAAATACCAGCCTCACACAAGGCCCCCCAGGCCGAGGCTTCCAGTTCCAGGAAGACAAGTCCTCACAACTTCTGGCTGCAAAAATCAGTGGGGATTGAGTCAATGGAAGAAACTCCTGGAGTCCCAAGCAGTTCCTCTTAAAGAACCCACGCGCAGACTTACCTACCCAGATGCACTCCCTCTGAACTCCAGAACTGAGGTAGCAGCTTGAAAGGCACCAGTGGTGTACAGGGAGAAACGGAAGTGTCTGGCATCAAGGCAAGCAGAGGCCGTTGTCTCTTTTCTAAACTCTCCCCTCACAGAGCCCACAAGCTGGTGCCATATCTGAGAACCATCAACCTTGCTAACACAGTTGGAACTGACTTGGAGACCTGCAGAGACTTCTCCCCACCCACCTTACAGCCCTCCCAAGCTGCTTTTCCATATGAATGTCTGGCTTTGGCTCATGCTTTATAACTTCCTAAATCCTATCAAATAAGCAACAGCTGGCCTTAGTGAGCTTCTCCTAGGAATCTTCAAGTGCAATTAGCAGCCATTTCAGATTGCTTTGTAGCTCAGGCAGGGTGCCCAGGGCAAAATACGGATTTGGGCTGACCTTGGCCTGCACCTCCCAGGAAACCCCAGGGCCAAAGCACCCAGTGGACAGCTACAGACCATGTTGGACAACCACAACTGTGCCTCTGCACAGCTGATCCTTCATAGAAGGTAGGGGTTGGTGGTCAGAGGTCACAGACAAACATTGCAGCTAACTGGTCTGGGTAAAACCCTCCCATTAATCTAACAGCAACCAAGCCTCAACTACAAGAGAAGGGTGTACTCAGCCCACACAAAGGGTGCACCTTGAGTACCCAGCTTGGGTGATAGGGGAGGCTCTGCCATTGGACCCTATAGGACACTTACTATGTTACGCCGCACTACCAAGACCTGCAGTCAAAGCAGCTCTACCTAATACATAGAAACAAACACAGGAAGGCTGCCACATTAAGGAGGCAAAAAAATATGGCCCAAATGAAAGAACAAAACAAAACCCCAGAAAAACCTTCATAGGTTGAAATGAAGATAGCCAAACTATCAGATACAGAGTTCAAAACACAAGTGATTAGGATGCTCAAAGAACTCATTGAGTATGGCCATAAAATAAAGGAAGAAGTGAAGGTTATACAAAGTGAAATAAAGAAAAATATACTGGGAACCAAGAGTGATGGGAAGGAAGCTAGATCAAATTAATAATTTGGAACAAGTGGAAGAAATAAACATTCACCTAGAACAGAAAGGAAAAACAAAAATTGTTAAAAATGAGAGGATTAGGAAACTCAGGGACAACCTTAAATGTACCGACAACCAAATCATAGGGGTACCAGAAGAAGAAGAAAAAGACCAAGAAACTGAAAAATTAGTTGAAATAGTAATGAAAGAAAACTTCCCAAATTTGGCAAAGGAAATAGACATGCAAGTCCAAGAAGCACAGAGAGTCCCAAACATGTTGGATCCAAAGAGGACCACACCAAGACACATCATAATTAAAATGCCAAAGGCTAAAGATGGAGAATCTTAAGAGCGGCAATAGAAAAGCTGAGTCACCTACAAAGGAGTTCCTATAAAACTATCAGCTGATTTCTCAAAAGAAACTTTGCAGGCTAGAAGCAACTGGCAAGAAGCACTCAAAGTAATGAAAACCAAGATTACTCTGTCCAACAAAGCTGTCATTTAGAATGGAATGGCAGATAAAGTGCTTCCTAGACAAGGTAAAGCTAAAGGAGTTCATCATTATCAAGCCATTAGTATATCAAATGTTAAAGGGACTTATTTAAGGAAAAAAAAAGATCAAAACTCACAACTATCAACAACTGAATCTAACAAGTCAAAACAAAAACAGAAATAAACTAAGCAAACAACCTGAATAGGAACAGAATCATAGGTATGGGGATCTTTTGGAGGGTTATCAGCTGGGAGGGAGAAGGGGGAGAATGGGGGAAATGGTGAAGGGATCAAGAAGAATAATTGGTAGGAACAAAATATACAGGGGGGTGTTAAGAATAGTATAGGAAATGATGAAGCTAAAGAACTTACATGCATGAACTAATGTGGGGATTGCTGGAGGGAACTGGGGTTCTGGGTGGAGGAGGGCAAAGGGAAAGAAACTGGGACAACGATAACAACATAATCAATAAACTCTACTTTTTGGGGAAAAAAGGCATTTGATCAGCTATGACAGGCTCCATGGATAGAATAATGACTTAGATATAGCTACAACCCTCAAAGAATGTTCACAAAGACTTGGTATCATCCAATCTGAAATGCATGTGTTTTGGGCTTATTAGGGAGGGGATATTATTTCACAATTCAGTGATGTTTAATTATAATTACAGTTAATTGAATTGTAATTCAGTTAAGGAGTAGATGAACTTCACAGGTTATTTTTAGATCATATAACAAATTTCAAAAACAACTGAGCATCAAAATTACATGTGTAGTTGTTAAAAGATATATAAGCCCTAAATCCACAAAGAGATTCTGATTTACTCCTAATATTTATTGCTGATTTATGTGCCCAGCACCCACCTAGTAAGCCTGATGATTTAGTACCTCTCATTTTGCACTATAGAACACTAAGCTTAAGGAGAGTTTTCTTAGACTTTCATAGACTTTTTACCAATTTTCATATGCACTGATGAAATAACAAGAGGGAAGTTTGTATATGTGTATGTTGGAAATAGATTTATAATTTCCTCTCTGGTGGCCATAATTCTACAGTAGCACAAGCAGTGAAAAGGGTCATATAAAACTGCAACAGATGGGTATGCCATTGGCTTGTCTCTCTCGGTTCTCTGCACAGGTGTACGGAGCAGTGATGAACATAAATCGTGGGAATCCCTTTCAAAAGGAAGTGGTATTGGATTCATGGCCAGACTTCAAAGCTGTTATCACTCGGCGGCAGAAAGAGGTATAGTTTTGAAAGTCAAAAAATAAAGAGCTGGCATCAACTAGAGAGAAAAGGTTAGGTTAAAGGGAATATTATGACCATCATAGCCTTTAGCTTACAAAGCTGCATATTTCATCATTGGCTTCTAATTAACTGGCATTGGAGTATGAGACATATGAAAAACCTCTAGTCTAAATGCATTCAATAAAGTGTATGTTTAGTGTTTAATAATCTCTAGAAGCATAAAGCACATATATAGACATGTACTAGTTTTTCAACTGGGTTGATGATTTCTCATGACGAATGACTTTGGTCATGAGTGTAAAAATGGAAGAACATTGAAAAAGACAGCATCTGCCCCATTCTGCCTCTGAAACCAAAGAAAGACTCAAGCAATCAAAGATGTGGTGCCCTGACCACATTAGGAAAGCTCTGAGAGTTCTATTTATTTCTTATAGGTGGACCCATTGACTTGTACCCTTCCTTATTTTCATAACTAAATAAAATTCTAGATGACCCATGGACATGGACATGTAGGATTAACTGTGGGGGGAGGGAGGGTGGAGAGGGTAGGGCAGAGGAGAGCAGTGAGGCGGGGAATGGGATAAATGTAGTACAACAATAAAATTAAATTAAAGTAAAATAAATAAAATCCTAGAAATATGTGAAATAAGTGTCTTAAAACCTAAAAGAAAGAATCAAGAAAAGACACCAAAATTTCTGTGCTTTCCTTCACTACAGTACACTAACCACATTGTCACTTAGCCATTGTTTATAAGTAACTAATTTTGCTAATGGAAATTATCTAGACATGCACAGTTAATCTAATCTATATAGGACTGCAGTTATCAAGAAAATATGTTAACTTTTTTATAATTGTGTCCCCTGACCTAGGCTGAGACAGATAACCTGGACTACTACACTAATGCTTATGCTGTGTTCTACAAGGATGTCAGAGCTTTTGAACGGCTATTGGAAGAAAGTGATGCTATCAACTGGGACCAAGTTTTTGCAATACAAGGTGAGGTCAAGTGCAAGACATTAGGTCATCATTAAATCCTTTCTGTCATATATATCAGATAATTCTTACATATATTTTTTCATGTATGATACAGTATATACACATATGCACACAAATACATATTCATACATTTCATATATTTACAATTTATGTATTACAATTTTATAAGAATGCATATTTTTATTCCTAATGGGCTTGGCTTGGGGGTGCATAGAGGCCATTTAAATGGGGCTGCTTTTTTTTTTGTTCGTTTGTTTGTTTTTTGTTATTTTTTTCTTTCTTTTAATTTTATTGTTGTTGTATTACATCCATCCCTTTTTTTCTCCCCTCTGTCCCCCTCCCCACCCACCCTTTCCCCCCAAAGTCAATCCCCCCTGTTGTCCATGTCCATGGTTCCTTTATACTAGGTTCTTGTCTAAGCTGCTCCCCATCTTTGCCTCTGCCTCCCCCCTCCCCCCAACCCCTTTCCTCCTGACCACTGCAGGCCTATTCCTTGTATTCATACACTTGGTTCTGTTTTGCTTGTTGTTAGTTTTGCTCATTATTGTCCTGTAATGGGTGAGAACATATGATACCTGTCCTTCACTGACTGGCTTATTTCACTAAGCATAATATTCTCCAGTTCCATC
>PVIW01009699.1:0-49976 GCA_004026585.1 Noctilio leporinus | reverse complement strand
CCAAGTGCTGGAAACAGCCTAAGTGCCCATCAGTGGATGATTGGATCAAAAAACTTTGGTGCATTTACACAATGGAATTCTATATAGCAGAAAGAAAGAAGGAACTTGTACCCTTTGCAACAACATGGATGGAACTGGAGAGTATTATGCTTAGTGAAATAAGCCAGTCAGTGAAGGACAAATATCATATGATCTCACCAATTTCGGGACAATAATGAGCAAAACTAACAACAAGCAAAACAGAACCAGGTATATGAATACAAGGAATAGGCCTTCAGTGGTCAGGGGAACGGGGTTGGGGGGAGGGGGAGGTAGAGGCAAAGAAGGGGAGCAGCTTAGACAAGAACCTAGTATAAAGGAACCATGGACATGGACAATAGGTGGGATTGACTTTGGGGGGAATGGGTGGGTGGGGAGGGGGACAGAGGGGAGCAAAAAGGGGATGGATGTAATACAACAACAATAAAATTTAAAAAAAAAGAAAAAAAAAAGGAAATATATATAGCATAAAATTTACTCTCTTAACCATTTTTAAATGTGCAGTTCAGTACTATTAAAACCACCTACATTTTAGTACAACCACCACTAGCATCTATCTCTAGAGCTCTTTTCATCTTGTAAAACTCTGTACCCATTAAATGATAATTTCCTATCTTCCCATTGTCTCCCACACCATCTGGCAACAACCGTTTTGTTTTCTGTTCTCCATTTGACAGTCTAGGTACCTCATAATAGAATTACATGCTATTTGTCTTTTTGTACAGGCTTATTTTACTTTGCTTAATGCCTTTTAAGATTTATTCATGTCACATGTGTCAGAACTTCTTTACGTTTAATGACTATGTATATACTACATATGGCTTATCCACATATACAAGCAGCCCAAGTGTCTGTCCATCAGTAGACCAGTAGATAAAACAATTATGGGACATTTACACAATAGAATACTACTTGGCTATAAAAAAGAATATTTTACCTTTTGGGACAATATGGATGGAACTGGAGAACATTATGTTAAGTGAAATAAGCCAGTCAGAAAAAGGCAAATACCATATGATTTCACTCATAGATGGAATCTAATGAACAAACTGAACTAGTAAGCAAAATAAAGACAGACTCATAGATAGAAGGATGATAGCTAAGGGAAAGCAGAGTTTAGTGGAGTGGAGGGATTGAGCAAAAAGGAAAAAGGACTCATGGACATGGACAACAGTGTGGTGATTGCTGGGGCCAGGAGGGCAGAAGAGGACTAAAGGGTAATGGGAAAAGGTACAATTTAAAAGTAAAAATAATAACTAGAAAAAATTTTAAAGTATGATTATATTTTGTCTGTTTAAAATAGTAATTCCAAGCTAATAGAAGTAAGTTCTTTGCTTTTTAATAATTATTTTGAAAGAAGTAAGTATTCTCAATATTTCTAGAGTACCAGCTATATGGTGTGGTCAGGAATGGTGTTATTACTAAATGAAAGAACTTATGCCTGACTGTTAATTCACATACTGTTTTTTCAGTTAGTTGAAAGTGTGTTGCCTCATATGACTCCAGTGTGAAAAATATTGGTGAAATTTTTGAATAAAGTCAAAAATGGCTCTCATCAACATTTTCATCATCTTTTATGAGAGGGCAAGCTCTCACCTAACATACTGAACTATACAAAGAGATGGCATTTTTCTGTTTTTTATGTCACATCTCATTGTTGTGTTTAGTATTTGACAGGCAAAACTTATGCTTCAGTTTACCGCCAACTAAATGTTGAAAATGAAGTATCAAAATTTCCTAAGACCAAAGAGTCTTACCACTGAGAATATTTTTAAAACACTTGAGGACTTTTTAATATAAAGAGTGAAGTTAGTGTGTATTTTACAACTATACTCAAATTTTGTAACAGAGTTTGATGAGAAACTTTTCCAATTTGAATGCATTCAGAATTGGCAAGGTCTCTTCACCACTCTTTTTTAAGAAACCTGTGAATAAATTTTGGATCACAGTTTGTCTAATTATCACCCATTTCATAGTACTGCTGCCATGTTTTTCAGTTTGTGGCAATATCTCGTGGGAGTAGAATAAAAAAGAAATCAACCTAAGGTGGAAATTTAAATGTCAGCTATAGAAATGGCTGTAAGGTTGCTATGTTGAAAGTTTGCAAAATATTCTTTGTGTCTTAATAGTAAACTGTTAATTTTTATATTAATCTTTTTTGTTGTAATTATTTGGAATTATGATAAACTTTTTCAAATATGTGCATTAAGTTGTTAATTCCAGCCAAACTTTTATTAAATGGCCAACAAACACCAAAAGTTAGGTTTGTTTTTAGAGCCAAGTTAGAATACATTATAGACATATCATTTACTTAGTTATGACCCTTATTTTTCTCACTTGTAAAATTGGAACTGGTGTAACTAAAGGTGAAGGACAATAATTGATTTTACTTCATTTAATCTTAGCCATACCTTGTGAGGTAGGTATGTTATTTCTTTTTACATTCATGGAAAAGACTGACTTGCCCACCCTAACAACAGTAGTAACTGGTAGCTTTTAGGATTTGAATTCAAGTCCTGTGATTCTATAGCCATTGCTCTTGCTAGCATTTCATTTTGAATATTTGATAACTATTTTTTAAACTACTAGCACATAGTATATTAGTCTATGGAATTTAACATGGATTCATAATGAAAATAAGTGTACTTATTTTCAGCACACTTACAAGTTCGTATGTATTATATTACCACGTATTCCAAGCTTTTATCTAAAGCTCTTATTGATGGCAGATTTGTATGGGGCTGTGTGAAAAGGTGAGGGTGTAAGCAGTGGAAGAGAATAGCAATACTTGAGAGGGTAACTGAGCTAACTGCTAATTAGGCTCTGGAGTGTCTTCCCCAATGGCTGCTTCTGCCGATGGGTGCTTTGGGAGGCTTACCGCGGAAGTATCCAGGTTTCTCAGCCATGTGTGATTTGGTTTGTGGGTGGGCTGTCCATTTCAGAAAGAGATCATTGACAGTGAGTGCTATTTATACTCATGCTGTCAGGTAATCCCCTAGATGCTTCCTTTGGTTTTAAGTTGCAGGATATTGTGATAAAGATAAAGGTAGATCTGTAAACTACGTTAATAAATACTAATATATAAACTTTTTAAAAGACTTTGCTTTCGAGTTACCATGCCATATTTATTCAAAATGTGATATTGGTGTTGCTATTCTTTGACAGACCCCTTATCCCTCTGGACAGAATGCAGGTCCAACCACGTTGGTGTACCCTCAAGCCCCTCAGACAATGAATTCGCAACCTCAGACTCGTTCTCCGGTAAGTGAGCAGGAGCTTGTTCCAGGTAAATCGTATTCTCCAGCTAAGTTTGCTTGTAGTAACTTGGGTTGCTTTGGCTAATATTCTTCCTTGATTCTGGAAAGTTGTCCCAAAGACAACTTGTTATTACTATGGTTATTATTATCATTGTATTGGTTAGCATTGCATTTTTCAGAATCTTTGCTATGTGAATAATTTAAATTTAGTAAGAAAAAAGAAATGGAACCTTTTGTCTTTTGCTTTTCAGTGGCATGATTTTTTTTTTTTTTTTTTAATTTCAATTGCTTTCAAGTTTATTTTAGTTCTTAAACTGTTGGTTTTATTGTCAAAATTCAGAAGATTAAAGCATAATGATTTTAAAGTTAAAACAAATCTCATTAATTAGACTTTCAAATTCCATTGGTTTGGGAAGGACTTCTGAATTGGTGTCACTAGATCAGTACAAACTTTTGATTGTGTGGACATATGCATGATATACACCCATGGTGTACTCATTTTTTTTAATGGTAAATTATCATACAAATGTAAATGCTGTCATCCTACTTGCTCACCCTTTACACGGATTGCAATAAAAATTGCAAAGACTGTGGATTTACTCCATTCATCCTTTTGTTTCACAAAAGAGTAGAGTGGCTTCCTCTGTCCATTCCCTAGAATGTTGTTTCCTGCCTTGCATGATTAGTTTTTGCTAGAAGATGCTTCTGTAACATCTCACATTGTATCTCTCATCCCTACTTGTACCTTAGCTGTTTTTTCCTCAGAATACAGGGATCTTTTGATTCTCCACCCTTGCTTTTCTTGCCTGTACAGGAATATTTCATTGCATTTAGCCTCTGTTCATTTGATTTTGTGCATGAGTTTGGAAATGAGGAAATGTATGAAAGAATTGCCCAAAGAACTAGGACAGCATAGATTGCACCAAAATGTAATCTCTTACCCTCTTCCTGCCTTCCTTTTCTGTGTTGCCCTCTTCTCTAATACCTGTTCTTAGATCCTGGTTCTCCCCAGGTGGTGGAAGAACCACTCTAGAAAGGTGGGACTTTGGTCCTTGTTTGCTTCTCTCTTTCTCTCTCTCCCCCTCCCTCTCTCTCTCCCCCTCCCTCTCTCTCTCTCTCTCTCTCTCTCTCTCTCTCTCTTTGAAATGGTCAAAACAAGATGTCTGATGCAAGCTTTGTTGTGAGAGTGCTTTGGGAATGTGGACACTTGACTACTTGGAGTGGGCCTGAGATCTCACCTGTTTAATTTAGATAGGCCTGGGTTCTAATCATTAAACATGGAGCATTCTGGTAAGCTGTGACTGCAAAGGATTCTGTGGCCCTCTTTATTCCTAAACCCCCTTTTATGATATTGGGGAAAAAAGATTGAAACTTACGTGGTTAGAACTGGCGCAAAACCTGACTGAAGAGCTGCATCTCTAAACCAGTTTTTTTGACAGCCCAGCAGAACAGTGCCAGTACATTGCACAGACAACTGGAAGAGGAGGAAGGTTTTGGAACAGACTCCCGTTTACAGGTCCTTGGCTGGAAGAGGCTGGATAAAATACTGCATTGTAAGCAATATAACAAACTGTACTTCTTGCAGGCAGTCGTGCCTCTGGCACTTGTTATTTTTGACCACATCCACTTATTGGCTGATGAACAGAAATGCATTGATTACATCCTCTCTGAAAGTCTAACCTAGCATGGCAGTTTCTGCCAGGCCTCACGGGGAAAAGAGTAACAAATTGGGTGGGTCTTCTCTATTGGGAATTAGATAGGAGTGATTTGGGGTTTAGATTTTTGTTTATTTTAAACTTGAAGAGGGATATCCCTTTCAGATAAATTTGACTTTAAAAGACAAATTTCAAGGCTCCTTTTCCCCTCTTTCCATGTTCTAATCAAATATCAAGGGGGAAATTGTCTGTAGTTGTCAGCCATTTTCCTGTGGTCATAAACTCTTCAGATACTGTCCTCTCTGCAATTTTTGCCGTTTGCTCTGCTAGTGGCCATTCCCCACCCCCATTACTAAACACCACCCCCATAGCATCCCATTGCATACCCCAAAACAAGTGCAAGACTAGCAGGCCCCAGACTACTCTTGCTTGTTGTTTTGGGTCCAGTTTTCTTTATTTCATTTGTGTTGGTGCTGGGAGGGTTAAGTTTTGGGTATGAAATTTGGCAGATTGCATTTTCTTTTTTACATCTCAAGCTGTCATAGTCTAGTCTCATCCATCCCATAGCTGCCCCCACTGGCGAGGAGAGGTAAGCTGTTGCATTAAGGAAGGGGCCCTTCCCATGGCTTTGTAGAGCAGCTCAAGCTTACTCCATTCTATTTCTGCATTAATGGGCCATTGGCAATTGCACAGTTTAGGCTTTTCTGTTCTTCCCTGGACAGCTGCCTTTGCAATCCAACTGGCGTCAGGGCCCGCCCACCCGCTTCCCTCCTTCAGGTTAGCCTTGTGCCTATATTTCTAGTAAATACTTCTTAACATCTAGTTAAATTTGTATTTTCAAAAATCTTGTTGAAAAGTAAAAAATACTGATAAGCTATTTATCTGTTCTACTTTCTGGTTCACTGTAACTCTTTAAACAGTAGCTTATTTTTAAATATCATCCCAAATAGTGAAGCTATTGAATGCTTAGTTGGGAGAGGTGGACAGTTTTGCCTTTGCTGTAACCTGTTGCTTTACTTATCTCGACATTTTGTGGCGCTAAGCGCCAGAGTTGCATCAGTGTTTTGTTGGCCATGCCCAGGTACCAGCTGCACAGAAGAGTGAGCAAGTGGGTGGGTGGGTGGGTTCCATTAACATTGGATCCAAGTTCACAGAAGGCTACTTTTCTTACTATCTATAGTCCTCACCATCTTAAAGACCCTTCTTCAAAAATAAGAAAATGAAAACAGAAAGCTTCTATTTTTAATATGAGCCAGCAGTGACTACAGTTTGTTCTGTTGCTTACAGTTACCCATAGGATTAAGACTATTGTCATTTCAAATGAAAAACTCAATAGCCAATGGTGACTAGTGCAAAATAGACTAGGGTACTTTCCCACTAACTTAAGTTGTGCTTTTTAAAAATACATACGTATTATTTTATAAGATATTCCTCTTGCTCATAGAAAGTGCTTTTGACTGGAACATTCAAAACATAGAAAGTTTCAACTTTTACCTTAGAACCTTAGGAATGGGACCTTTCTGTGGAACAGTGATAAGACAGGTACTGCTCTACTCAGGTTAATTTTTTAACATGGCCATTTTGTTTTTATTCAAAAGTGTCACGAGGAAGCATCCCAGTTCCACCCCTGGTACTTTAATACCACGTGGGTGGTATTGCTTATTCTTGCAACTTTATGTTCATTAGTAGAACTATGCTCCATTTTTATAATGGGAAAACTGAAAAAAAGGACATCAGGTTTTTTTTTAAGAGAAAATGATCTGCAAGAACTATAGCAGCCATTATTGCCATTCTGAAAAACTGTTTCACAGTCCTTAGCAAATATAATGGATGACCTAACACCTCCTAATCATGTCAGCCATAGAGAACTCAGCTTATACTGAATAACTTAAAAATGTGTTGAGGCACTTTTTATTATCTGAACAATAGATGACATGTTAGCTTCTAAGGTGAATTCTTGGTGGAGCTATCGTAAAGTATTACCTCCATTGTGATATGTACCTCACTGTAATTTAAAAAATATTTTTATATGAAATAACAATTGAGTAAATAATTACAAATTTCTTGCAAATACTATTGCAGATAACTAAATTCTGGGTATAAAGGGTTGTTTCTTACATAATCTTCAGGCCAATTCACCTATAGCGATGAGCTGACAAAAGGAAGGCTCCATAAGAAATAAAACAACTGAAGAAATATATTTTAGCTCACATGTAGTAAATTAAAATCCTGTATGGTTTGCATTTAAAACTGTTTTCTAATAAGAATTTTTTTTCACTATTAAAGAGGGTGGTTAACATTACAGTAGTTAGTGTATTAGTAGCCAGTACATGACAATATGTACCATAATATTGTTCTGTCCTTTTTGATCACATTAGAGGCCCAGTTTTGCTCTGATGAAGAATTATTTGATCTTAGAGGTTTAGTATTTAAAATTTTACTAGTGAATAAATCTTTTGTTTCATTTTAAGCTAGGGAAAGTAAGAGTTGAATCACATATTACCTGCTTTCAAGTACTCTGAGTTAGCTGAGAAGCTATGTTTTTGTGTTTATTCTCAGTATCAGAAAGCAATAGGTACATATGTACAGAGCCGTGCTATTGTGAATAAATAGTGAGAGATTTGACTTCTTTTACTCCTTTTTCTTCTTTTGCTTATAATAGTACAACTTTGATTAATCATGTTAGAGAGTGATGTTTTTACTAGCTCTTTGCTTTGATATGCCTGCTGTTAAATTTTATTAATTAATAGGATTTAAACAGGTAATTCTATATATTTATAGCTTTTATATAGGTTATATATAAATATATAATGATACATATATATTTACTGTAATATACATAAATATAATATGTAAATAAAGTTTTATTTTTTAACTCCAAGAAATAAAGGAAGATACTAAAACTTTCATTTCATGTGTGAGATACTTCATTTAACTTGTATAAATTTGATATCAGTCCTGTTACATCTCTATTTCCTGTTGGACAGTATAATTACCTCCTGGTATTTCTTGTAACGTAAACACATTTCTTACTGCCTCCAGCTATATTAGTTGCATAAGCACATTTGACTTTTCAAACATTTGTCTTGATATAACCACTTAGTGTTTCAAAAAAAATTTTTTAATTTTAATTTTTTTTCTACCTATCAGAGAATCACCCTTACTCATGCCTAACAGCTTAGCTGTTTCTCTCCCAGCTGATAAATGGCAAATTATTTCCAGTAGTGGTGTTAACCTGTTGAATCTTGGTACCTGTCTGTCACTGTCCTGCAGCAAAGCTTTGACTGTTTGTGTTCTTTTTTTTCTTGTGGGTTTTTTTTTCTTTTGGCATATTGTGTGACATTTTGGTTTTGTTGTGGTGTTTCTGACTCTTTGTGCCTTTCCTTTTGTGTTTGTTTTCCCTCCTTTTCTCAGTTTGCAGCGGGGCCTCGACCTGCCCATCATCAGGTACTGTACCTTTGCCCCTTCACTATCCTCTAGAACTAACAGGTGGGGGCTTTGGTGGCTGTCGACTATTAGAATGATGCCGTTCCGCGGAACCATGAAAACTGCTGTCTGCAAGAGTAGGCCGGTGTCTGTAATTCACTTCTTTCTGTCCTTACTTCACAGCATTTCCGTAACAAACCCATTGCTTCTGTTTATGGCCCAATTGAGAAATGAGTTATGTTTTTCTTTCCAAAGAATAATTACTCTGAATTTAGAGAACCTTGAAGATACTGCATTTTGCAGATACTAAACACATAGATTTTGTGAATTAAATTTAACATCAGCTGATGGAACAGGCACCATTCTAAGGGTTTTCTATTAACATTCTTGATGTAACTTGTATTGATGTGTATAAAATAACATTAGTATTCCTAAAACCATTTAATCTTAGTTACTAACCGAGGCCTAATAACAAATTAGCAATGATACACATTTATTTGCTACATAGAGTTGTCTTTATTCTTAGGATATATTTAAATATATAGTTTAATTTTAATATTTTTAGTCTGTTGCTTCTTTTAAATGTAATTTTATAAATTAAAATTTCAAAAGTGTATGCTGACACTAATTTATTTAGCAGGAATACACTACAGGGTGTGGTTTAAGAGAAAGAAAAAGACTTGCAGGGTATCTCCCCAGCCCCAAGCTTTTTATAAAATGTTCTAAAACATTTTCTTCAGCTATCATGGAAATTGCCTGTCTGTCTGTAGAACCTGATAGACTTGGGTTCATGTTACCATCTCTGCTACAGGCTTAGCTGAGTTAGCACATCTTTTTCTAAGCCTATTTCCTCATTTGTGAAATGAGTGTAGATACCTCGTACATTAGAGATAATTTACTTAAGTCATCTGATACAAAGTAAGCAGTCAACATCTAGTAGCTGCTGCTGCTGCTGCTGCTGCTTCTTTTTCTTCTTCTTCTTCTTCTTTTAAAAAATCTTTATGGGCAAGTTATTCGGATGGTCAGGGATCTGAGAAAATAGTGGGTTTGCACCCTAACAGACTGTGTTGTCTGGTAGCTGTTTCTAATGTTTTTATGCAACATAATGTAGTCTGATAAAAGGAAAGAAATTTACCAGTATTTATTTAGGTGTGGTATAATATGTAGAATTTATTTTACTGAGTAAATGGGAACTGTTAATTGAAGGCTTTAATTGTCTAACAGTGTTTTAATAATGTTTCTGAAAATACAGCCTATCCAATTTAGACGATACGAAGCAAAGCACATGCTAACATGTTAAAAGACATTTTGCAGAACTCAGATGGTTGTATGAAGTGGATGACAATGCTTTAGATTTGATAAAGAAATAAAACTCGAGGGTATATTCTGGTATCAAGAGATATTATTGTTACAGTACTTTCAGAGCTTGAACTTTGGTGTTAGCTAAGCCTCGCTTTGACTCTTCCTCATTAAGTGTGTGTTCTTGGGTAAGTTATTTACTATTCTCAGCTTCAGTTTCCTCTGAAAATGGTTTTAATACCACCCCAGAAATGATATGAAAAGTAAACGAAATAACACACATAAAATAATTAGCAGTGTGTTTGACACATACTAAGAATCTAGGGGGTATAATGACTAATAATTAGTTTAAAAGATAATCCCTTAGGTTAAAAGATTGGTTATAATTTTAAAAAATATTTTAATCAAGTATCATAGGTAGAGGTAAGCCTTAAATTTTAATCAGGGAGCAAGGTGGATACTCCTGACAGAGAAACCTGGGAGATCTCTGCTCAAAAAGCAGAGTAAAAAGAAACTATTGATCCATAAAAATGAGTTTTGAGCTCTTTGATACCAGGGTAGGTGTTTGTTCAGTAGCGGTGGTCCTCAAGTAAAGATGTCATGTTTAAGCCTTAATAAATAGTCAGCTTTTGGAAAATACGTTTTTTAAACTTTCTTCTATGCCTGCAGGCTTGTGATACATTTTGTTTTTCCTTATTTCCAATAACAGAAGAAAATTTGAAGGAATTTTTGTGAGAAAAATAACTTCAGTTATGAAAAAATTTTGACATGTAATATAACTCAAAAAAGTATTGGAACATCTGTCCTTCACTTAACTAGAGGATGATGCTTGTGAAATTATGGCATGTTTCAACTAATAAAAAATAGAACTATACATGTGTGTATATTTATTAGTTAGCAAGAAAAATAATTAATTTCTAACTCTAGTTCTTGAGATGCAAGAAAAATCCAGAGCATTGTCTTTGGATACTAAAACTTTAGGTAGTTGGCTGCTTTTTACTGTGACAGACTTCCTTTATCAACACAAGTTAAAATTTTTTTTCATTATAGCACAGAGAATTAAGTGAAAAGGTTCAAGCAGCAGCAGTAGTTAGTTACCTTAGAGAAAAAGAGGAAGGGGAGGGCATGGGCTGAAGTGCCCAGGCTGAGCGTAGTAGGTAGCTGAACCAGAGTTGCGATAGGCAGTGAGGAAATTGTTAGGAAAAGCTTGCTATTCTGTGTCCATGAGTGTAGGAGCCAGTTTGGTTTGTTTCACCATGAAATAGGTGTGGGTATTTTCAGTGGGATAACCATTTATGAAAAACTAGTTGTAATTGCAGTTTATTTAGCAGCCTTTGGGCTCTAAAAGCCAGTACAGTTCCCCCAGTGACAATTAAAATAAAACAAAATACATCTTCATACATTTCCAAATACCCTCTGTGGAGCTGTGATACTGTTTACTGTTTGAGAATCACTGGCTGAAATCTGTATTTAAGAGAATCTTCTCCACAGATCTAAAGTGAGGTAAGAGACGTAAACCCTGAGAGGTTGATGGAGAAAACACTTGTAATACGAAACAGGATGTAGAGAGTTACTTAATGAAAGCAAAATAGTGAAAAACAAACATTGGATGATATACAGAAAATATGTTTTTATTTTATTCTTTATTTTTTAAAGGTTTTATTTACTATTTTAGAGATGGGGGAAGGGAGAGAGGGAGAGAGGCAGAAAAGGAGAGAAGCATCAGCGTATGGGTTGCCTTTCACCTGCCTCCAGCTACAGACCTGGCTGGAGACCTGGCTTGCAACCTGGTTATGTGCCCTGGCTGGGAGTTGAATCAGCAACCTTTGGGTTCGCAGGCAGCACCTACCCATTGAGCCACCAGCCAGGGCAGAAAATATATTTTTATTTTTATTTTACTTATTTTTGTTTTAAAGATTTTAAAATTATTTTTAGAGAGAGGGGTAGGGAGAGAGACATCAATGTATGGTTGCCTTTCACCTGCCTCCAGCTACAGACCTGGCTGGAGACCAGGCTTGCAACTTGGTTATATGCCCTGGCTGGGAATTGAACCAGCAACTTTTGGGTTCGCAGGCTGGTGCCTTATCCACTGTGCCACCAGCCAGCTGAAAATACATTTTTAAAAGAGAAAACATCTATGTCCTGCTGAAGATTTAAAGTTGAAGATCCAAATGCTTGTTTTATCTATCATTGTTTGCTTTGTCCAGAAAGAATTAAATCAAATTGGAATTAGAATTAGCCTAAAATAGTTAGAATTAATGAATAGATTTCTCGTTTCTTCTTTATTGCATTATTCATTGGTGGCTGCCTTTCCGATTACATATCCTTTTACCCGTTCATCTTTTTTTTTTAACAAAATAATTGACACTGGATAATGTTTCTTATGACTACTATTTCTGAAGTACAATGGTAAACACATAACATTTTGTGGATGCTTGATAACTGACTCTTATCAACAGTTCAAAGAAAACTATATTAACTTATTTGGGTAAGCTAATTGGAGAGAATTGCCATCATCCAGTTTAGTAATCTAAACTCCATGTATTTTTTTCTTCTTTGTAAAATGAAGTTATCTGAATTGAAATGTAATAAATAAGGTTTTGGTTGGTAAGCATTTTTAGATTAATATTGGGTTGGCCAGAAAGTCCATTTAGTTTTTTCTGTAAAATGAAAGTCACATTTTTCATTTTTAACTGTAACTTGATTGATTTGAGCGTGTCTGCTGTCTCCCTCGTGGTGTAATAGTTCTCAGTGTGTCGTTTTGATTGCTTTCAACTTCAGCTGGTCTACCGGACTGAAGAGCATCATCCAACGAGAATCTCCAGCATAAAAATTCGAAAACAACTTTTGACACATTCAGTCAGTCACAGCACCCTCTCCATACACTGCACAAATGTGTTTTTGTATTTCAATTGTGTTTTTACCTTCCCTATTTATTTATTTACAAAAGGTTTTATTCACTACCTCTAGAGAGAGGGAAGGGAGAGAGGCAGAGAGGGAGAAAGACATCAATGTATGGTTGCCTTTCACCTGCCTCCAGCTACAGACCTGACTAGAGACCTGGCCTGCAACCTAGTTATGTGCCCTGGCTGGGAATCGAACCAGCGACCTTTGGGTTCACAGGCCAGTGCCTTATCTACTGCACCACCAGCCAGGGCCTGTTTTTACCTTTCTTAAAGTAATAAAGCTTAATACACTAAAAATGTTGCACATTTTCTTCCATCTTCAGTATTAAAATGGTTGGACAAAAATTCACCAATTTAAGTTTTTAAAAAATGCACTCTGGTGTGACAGCTGTCATCATACAGTCTAATAAAATTGTTTTGGATGAAGTTAAAAGATAACTAAGTGCTACTAGAGCCATGTTGTGGTAAAAACACCAAATGAACTTTTTGGCCAACCCAACAGAACCAAGAAACTGTTATAGGGTGTGTTTCTTATACTTTTATTTAGAAGATTTTTATGTGTGGGCAACTGGGGCTCTTTTTGAGTTCCCCAAATCAGGAATATCATGCTCCAATTAGAATTATTGCAGCCTCATCTTACTGGTTCTATTCATGTTTGGCTTTTGCAGGGATTCTTTAGGTATTTTATATATATATTTGCATTTTATAACTTGAAGAAAATTAACAGTTTTCTTCAAAAGTAAAAGAAATCCTAAATGGTTTTATATACAGAACACCCTTGGCTTTAAAACTGTGTCAACTGCTTTTACTCTGATATTTGAAAATCCTAAGGTGACTGAAAGGACCATACACTTGACTTGAAAACAAGTCGCTTGGTGTAATGTAGATTCTGCCTTGTGTTATTAACTTCACATCTTTGGTCATTGAAATTTGCGTAGTTGTAGTTTAAAGTTACTTTTACTTCTTTACTTGACTTAGAGGCTTCATAAGAGAGATCAAATGTTGGTTATATACTATGGCTTGTAGTCTTTGCAAAGTGAGAAAGAGCAGGTCATTGGTGTTTTAAAATGTTCATAGACCAGATATATTTTGCAGTGTGTTGATATATGATTTTAGTTCCTATAGTGTTTACAAATGTTGAATTATATGCCATATTCAAAGCAGTTATATTTAGTGCGAACAAATAATATGCTTCATGAAACTGAACAATATCTGGCCTTAAGGAATATGTTACCTGGTGGCCAGTATTGAAACTGTGCATGTTGTCCTGTTGTAGTTTGGTTCTTTTTGCAAAAAGATTTTGAAAAGAAAGAAAAGCAGCTGGCTTATGTTGACCTTTTCGTTTTTCAGTGTAGCCCCTAAATGTTTCTATATTCAAAGTTATGCAATATTTCTACTACTCTAGACAGTTTCTTTCATTTGGAAAGGAAAATAAATGAAGATTAAGGCTTGCTTCTGGGGCCAGACCAGGCACATCAAAGTTGAACGGATATTACTAGGAAACCAGATTCAGCGTCTATGTAGTTTTATGTTAAATGTTTTTAGGGCTTGACAGTTTTATCTGGTGCCTTAGTCACAAGGCATTGTAGGGTTGCAGCAGAAACAATGAAGAAAATAATAGGGTGGGACTAGATATAACTGGGATTCAGTCTTTGCTTTACTACAGACCAGCCTTGGGCCTCAGCTTACTTATCTGGGAAATGGGTAGAATAGGCTCATAAATGATATAATATTGAGGTGTTATACTAATAGCACCTGTTTCCTAGGGGTGTTTTGAGTGTTCAAGTACGTGACTGTAATAGTGCTCGACTCATAAGTCATTGGTAAGCATCAGTTTCCTTTAATCAGTGAAACAGCCAAACTTTTCCCCCTTTCCCAGGCTATTTTTACCTACAAAATGAAATGTTCTACAAGGAAGCTTATTTCTCAGACTCTACATCATGGTCTGACAGAACACCTTCTTATTCCCGATGGACTGGTGTTTTGTGCCTCCATTTGGCGTAACCCTCCAGGGTAGCACCGTGATAAGAACTTTCTGTGATGGTGAAAAGGCTCTGTATTTTGCACTGTTCACTGTGGTGGGGACTAGCAACATTTAGTTGTTGAGCATTTGAAATGCAGTGCAGCTGAAAAACTGATTTTTAGGCCCTGGCTGGTGGCTCCCTGGATAGGTGCTGGCCTACCAAGGTGGCTGGTTCGATTCCCAGTCAGAACACATAACCAGGTTGCAGGCCATGTCTCCAACCATGTCTGTAGCTGAAGGCAGGTGAAAGGCAACCATACATTGATGTTTCTCTCCTGTTCTTCCTCTCTGTCCTTCTCTCTAAAAATAGGAATAAAACCTTTAAAAAACAAACAGAAAATTGTTTTAAAAAATAAAGAACTGATTTTTAAATTAAATACCAATTTTAAGGAACCAAATATGACTAGTGGCTACTATGTTGGACAACCTGGCTTCTTAGGGCTCATAGCTCCTAAATTTCAGTGAAACCAAAAATATGTGATAATTGACCACATGCAGAAAATACAGAAAGAATTTACAGTCATAATCATTGTGAGTTGTAAGTCAGCAGAAAGCGCGATTGACATTTGAGTGACATTCCATTACTCAATGTGTCAGAAAATCATAGCACCATTATTTTTTTCAAGAGTATTTTAGAATTTTTAATGATTTAACCTAAAATATTCTTAATTGCAGATCTTACTCTTTATGCCTCTAGTAGGTCAAACTATATACTGCAAAAATCTAGGGATTTCAGAAGCATATTTTTGATATATTTTTATTGCTTGCAAATTAATATATATTCTATTATTTACCACATGGGAAGAGCTAATGTGATTGAATAGGATTTTTCTAGTTACTGAAAATGAATAGATGGTTTTCAAATTTATGATTATTACGCAGTTTTTTAGCGGTATCTTTGCTTTTGATAATTTTAGAGAGCGAAGTCATGACAAATGATATATTGTATATACCAGCATCTTTTGAGAAGTATTACCACTGTTACAGGCTAGGAAGCTTTGGGTGATGGTATGTTACCTACGTTATGAGAACAATATTCCAAGAGAAACGCTATCCTTCTGGCTTCAACAGTGTTTCTGGGAAATCGGCAGTCATGAGCACCCCAAGTTCTCCTCTGTTTTGGACATGCCCAAAGTCCCACCTCAAATAAGGCCTGTTGCCATCTTTTGCATTCTCCTGGCATACTAGTGGACCAATGAAAAATAAAATACTTAAATTAAAAGCAAATTTGGAGATGATGGTTATGTTGTGCATTGTTCTTCTCTACCTAGCCCTGTTCAACATTTTTTACCACTGCTTGGATTAATAACATGCCTGTTACATTTGCTGATGGTCATGTAGTTTGTGGTATATTCTGATGTCAAAAAAAATTGTATAATTTGAAATCATGGGTTGAAATGATCATTTTATAGCATTTGCTAGTTGCCATGTACCACTCTATAAACACTATGTATGTATTTTTAGCTTCACAATAAACCTCTAACCAAATACATTTTTGTAAGATTCCTAATAAAGGCTTCAAAACACAACTATATGAGTACACTTTTCCAGGTTATGTGTGAAGAAGGTGTATAGGTTTTAAATGATTATAGCTTGGTACCAATCTGTAGTAAAATGTGGTTGGCAAAGGAGCTCCTTCCTGTGTTTCTTAGTTTTATGAACGGAAACATTGTTGACCAGAATAACAAAAATACATTGCTCTTTGCTGAATGAAAGATATTTATTGAATGAAAATCAGGTACACCCCTTGCAGACCCCACCTGGCTAGTTGTGTTTGGTTCTCTGTTTAGTGACACTTTGAGCAAAGGGAGCAGGGAGCAGATTGAGAGAAAAGTGTAAACTGGTCAAAGAATTCAAAATCTTGGTTGGAGGGACATAGAGCAGAGAGTGGTGACCGACTTGGAACCAGAAAAAGACAGTGGTGTGAAAGCTGGCTGTGGTGGCTTGTCTTAGGTAACTTAGAGGTTTGTCACTTACAGAAAGGAAGGATTTGACTTCACTGTGATTTTAGACATTGGACCATAGAATAGATGATAGAGGAAAATTTGGAACAAAATTGGAAAGAAACATTGATGCAGTGTCAGAACTGTTTAACAATGAAATTGAACTCCGTTGAACTCCTTTTTTAACTGTACCTTGAGCTGCTAATGTTTCATAACCCCAAGAGTTATGAAGAGATTCAAACTTTAGGTACATTGGTTAGACTAAATGGCCAGTACTGTCCTTCCATACAGTAGAGTTTGATTGTAAGGACTCTTCCTTACTCGGTGGAAAGGAAAAGGGATTCAGAAACATTGCAAGCATTTTGGGAAGCCCATTCACTTTGGCACATTCTTTTCAATAACCTGTAGCTTGCTGCTGTGCCCTACCATGTAATCCTAATATCCTGTACTATTATTTACTCTAGTTCCTTAATTTACAGTTAATGGTTAGGTTAGGAGAGATTACCAAAAAGAGGATCCAGCCCTGGTTGGTGTGGCTCAGTAGGTTGAGCACCAGACTGCTAACCAAAGGTCCCTGGTTGCAGTTAGGGCGTACGCCTGGGTTGTGGGCGCTTGGGAGAGGCAACAAATAAATGTTTCTCTCCCCTCTCTCTCCTTCCCTTCCTCTCGCTCTGAAAATGAAATGATAAGTAAGACCCATCTCTGTTTCTTTCTTTCTTTTTTTTTTTTGCATTTCAAGTCATTACATCTTTTCTCGTCCTATAGATAGGTACCAGAGAGTGTGTATGTGTGTGTGTCTCAGTCAGAGGGATGGGAAGGGAGAGGGAGAGATGAGACTTTTTAAAAGGGAGTGGGAGACAAGCTGCAGATAGCCTGTCCTTATAACAATCTTTGTTGTATTAAAGATGTAAAAAACATAGGAACAGGTTTCAGTTACTCTAAGGGACCTAGAGAATTGGAGGTCTGTATGTAGAAGAAATTTGTTTTCTTGAATGATAAACACATTTTGTGAAGTAACTGCTGTGGCATTTTTCTTAGCAGGAATCAATTATGACTGAGGGATGTTCCACCCATTAGTGTAGCGGGATAAAGATCTTGCCACATCCCTTCAGCCTTTGAAAAGGGTTTTTCTGACTGAGCACACTTGTTTGAAAATCCAAGGGATGTTTCATTTCATGAGTGGTAGAGTATGTAACAGTTTAAAAAGTACAGATGAAGAACCTGGCTGTATTTAAATTACAGATGGGTGACCTTAGCAAGTCACTTCATCTTCCTTTTCCTCTATTTCCCCATCTATCTAATGGAGGTGTTACTAACAGTACCTGCTTCAGAGATTTATTGTGAGGCTGAGTTAATATACAGATTATGTAAAGTCTGTAGTGGTGCCTGGTAGCTAGTAAGTACTCTATAATGTGCCTATATGAATACATTTTTCGAGTTAGCTTCAAAGCTGAAATCTTAATTTATAAAAAATTATTGTATGTCCACATGTGGCTCAGCTGTATGTTAATATTAGGAATATCATTGAAGCACTTGATTCTCTTTAAAAGCTGCTGAAGAAGTTTCATACTATTCAGAAATCTCCTTGAATAAGATATAACCTTAGTTTTTCTAAACAAGCTAATTAAAAATTCTAGCAGAGCATCGGCAAGTAGTGGTAAGAAAAGTACTTATGTATAGTAACTATTTTTTTTTCTTTTTTCTTTTTAAAGATTGTATTTTATTACTTTTAGAAAGAGGGGAAGGGAGAGAGGCAGAGAGGGAGAAAGACATCAATGTATGGTTGCGTTTCACCTGCCTCCAGCCACAGACCTGACTGGAGACCTGGTTTGCAACCTGGTTATGTGCCCTGGCTGGGGAATCTAACCTGCAACCTTTGGGTTCGCAGGCCAGCGCCTTATCCACTGTGCTACCAGCCAGGGCCTAATAACTATTAAGATTATGGGAAAACTTTGCCTGTATCTATTTCCCTTTCTCTGAAGAAGTAAGTGGGTTAGTTTCCTCCATCTTTACCACCATAACCCTGTTTTTTCAGACAATAAGTACTTTGAAAAATTGGTTTGTAATATAGCCAGAGCAGATCATCACCTATACCTATTTGATACTCTGCTTGTCTTGGCTGCCCTCTAGAGTTGATGAAAAAGGATTATGTAGAATTAATCTTTTTATCTAGTGTGGCTGACATCTGTAATGCTTGGTGAATTGAGCAGATGAATGACTCCTCTCTCCTTGAGGTCTTGCACAGTTTTGAGGCCTCAGATAAATAAAAATGATTGTTTATTCCTGAAATGTTCTTGCAACTCCCCTACGTAATAGATTCTATATGCCATATAATTAAAGAAGTGAAATTTGGTGGGAAAAGTTTAGTAGTTCAGTGTCCCTGGTTGCAGCCACCAGAGATTATGTCTGTCACCAAAATTTTGTCAGTGGAGAGAACCAGAAGGCTGTTGCTCTTCTGCGGCTCAGCCCATATTTCTATGTTACCAACTTTGCCTCCTATACTTTCATCTCCATCAACTCCTCTCTCTGGCCTTCCCCATCTTATTTCCTTATTTACTTCACTCGCAGGCTATACCTTATTCTCTATTGCTTTTAAGTGACTTAACCTCTTCAGTGGTGGGTTTTTTGTTTGTTTGTTTTTTGCCCTGGGTTATGAAGGCTAAATGGGGATAAGCCTTGGGCCCTGGATCCCAGTTCTTCCAGTTCAGCACAAGGTATAAAGTTACACCTTCTACCACCTGTGGGTAGCAAAGTAATTAAGAATAGGACTGGGCCCAAAGGTCAAAACTCAACTTTGCTTTTATTTGAGCCAGTAACAAAGAACATGTCTGAAATTGTGAGGCAGCTCAGATTTTGGAGCTAGAACACATATTTTGACTGGTATTATATTTTCCTATTTTAAAGCTGTAAGTGACCTCTTATATGCCTGGTTAGTTCAAAAGAGCAGGTTTCTGTCATGAAGAGTCTGACATATGTTGCAAACTTTAAAATGATAAATGATACTTTTATTATTAGCTTTTATCTCCATGGAAGCTGTAGAGTGCATCCCAGAGAAGCTAAATAACTAATCACATAATGGCCAGCCATGAGAGCCAAGAGTAGGAACCAGTAGTCCTAACTGTACTTATGCCATTAAGCAGACATTTCCTTTCAAGCTGTGGCAACTGTGGCTACAACTAGAATATTTTTTGCCACTGGATTTCTTTTTAATTAAATGTGATTTGATTCTTCAGTCTGCTATTCTTGAATTTTCAAGGGAGAATTGTCATTCTGATTTTCTAATCTTCCTTCTGTTACTACTAAATAGATATTTTTGTTGAGCTGCATGCTATGCCCTACCCCTTTCTACGGATCTATAAGCTTTTCCATTGGCTTTCTTTCTGTTTCCTGCTGCTTTCTTGCTTCATAATTGAAGGGAGGATTCAGACCTATCCAGGTAACAAACTACTGGTTCTGCATGGCCTCTTTATCCCATTATTATTATTACTACTACTCCTACAACAGTGAGATGGACTGTTTGCTGCTGAATTGACAGTGGGAGTTTAATGTTGGTATATTGTTTTCAAGGCTTTTAAGTCTTAAGTGAGAACCATAAATAACCATTAAGTACTGTTTGCCATTTGAGAGATTGGAGCTCTGGTCCTTCCAAACTCTGCTTTAGCCTGTCTAGATCCTATATTTTTATTGCAAACTATTTGAGAAGCAAAACTGGGGTCATTTTTATACAGGGTTGCCACTTTTTTTAAAAGAAGGCTTTTACCATCATGGGGCAATCAGCTTGCTACAATCTACAAATAGTTTTAATTTAACTTAACCCTGATAGACAAGAATTGTTATGTCCAGAGAGATTCTTGTTCTTCTAAATATTTTGTAAGTGACTTAAATGCTAGATTTTAAGCTGCTTTTAATTTTTAATAAGTTGATAATAAGCCACTTTTTATGAATCATTGTTTTTATACAAGAAAACAACTTTTAGAGAGATACCAGCTATCCCTTTTATTATATTTTATCACATATTTTAAAACTATTGATTACAGTATGGAATTTTTAGTCTAAATTAACTGAGACTTCATTTTAAAAGTGAGACTGCCCTCCTGTTTTCAAATGTGTGACACCATGATTAAAACATAACTTAGTGTGATTCATATGGAATACTTTTTGTGAACCCAGCCATAGGCAGTTTTGTTTCTTTTATATATATTGCATTTCTTACTCAAATCAATAAGATTTTTATTAGTGGAAATGAGAAAGTTCAAGATAGTAAAATGTACTTATTCCCCTTTGTAAAAAAATAATAAAATACGTATTTTTTCCCTTCCTCAGTTTTTCCAGAGGCCTCAAATACAGCCTCCTAGAGCTACCATCCCGAACAGCAGCCCTTCTATTCGTCCTGGTGCACAGACACCCACTGCAGTATATCAGGCCAATCAGCACATCATGATGGTTAACCATCTGCCCATGCCGTACCCGGTGCCCCAGGGTCCTCAGTACTGTATCCCGCAGGTAAAGTCTCAGGTCCACGTGGTCCGGCAGTAGAGTGGGGGTTAACTCAACATCCTCATCAGGGAGCAGGGAAGGTGGGTGGTGGCATTTCTGTTTAGTTCTATATGGACATTTTTGTTGGTTAGAAGTCTAGCCATTTGTAATTTTCCATAATATTATAAAAAGATACTGCTTCATCTCACTACTTAAAACTTTTAAAAATGATACAGAAATTGTTTTTGTCTCCTACCTTCCCTCCCATTCCTTCCCCACAACCAGCTGCTCTAAAATAGGCTCAGTAATTAAGCTGTTCCTGTGATACATACATTCCATGTCAGTGAAAGCTAGCCACCAACCTGAACTAGTTTTACAGTGAGCTCATGTCTGCCTGTGCACTGATTTCTGCTGTATGGTTTCACTCAAGGCAAGGCATACCTTTCTCTTCATCCTCGTTGCTTCTTGATGGCAAGCAAGCGTTTTGAATGTATTGAATGTAGTGGCTTCACCTCATTTAAGTGATTTTCTTATACATACACAGGATAGTTTATTTTTTCATAGTAAGCGACCCTCATGTTTATAAATGTCTGTAATTTCTCTCTTCTAGTACCGTCACAGTGGGCCTCCTTATGTTGGGCCTCCACAGCAGTATCCAGTCCAGCCACCGGGGCCAGGTCCTTTCTATCCTGGACCAGGGCCTGGGGACTTCCCCAATGCCTACGGTAAGTATGAAACATGGAGCAGTTTCTGCTAGGTTAGGGGGTTTAGTCAATTTTGTTGTTTGGGGGGCCAGTTTAGGCAACGAAGTTTAGTGGTGTTAAGTTGGTCATAGATGAAGTGTTAAAACAGTTCTGACTTGAACACTGCTTGTTAGAGGGTAAAGTAGCGCAAGGAAAGAGGAGGGCAGAGCTGTATTTAGTTAATGGCGCTTCTGAAGGGGCTGGTGACTCATTGCACAGAGCCATGGCCGAGGTTCTGATACTGCTACCAGCTCATCCTTTACTGGATTTTTGCTGATGGCATAACCATACCTTCCCTTCCTTCCCCACACATTTACCACCATTTCCCAAAACATATCTTAATGTTTTCCCACTTCTAATGGAATATCCATGAAGGCAGGGGATAGGATGACTGAATATAACTCGGTATACCTGTGATTCCTTTTCTGCAAAATTGTTATAAGCTCTATATCATGGAAAGGTTTTGCAGATTGGTTCAGTGAAAATGCCTTGAAAAATTTCAGACATCTTTATGTATAGAAATAAGTGCCATGAGTATACATTGTGTGAACCAATAGTGAGGAATAAGGAAAATAGCTTACTTATATTATTCAATAAATTTCTGCCACATGCTATACTTGTTTTATTCCATAGAAAGTGAATTTTAAGGGATAAAATCAGCAAATACTAGAAAAATTAAGCTTTAAAATTCATAAAATATTGATCTTTTCTACGAAAGGATATACTAAATTTTTAACTTGTTCTTTTAAGATGGTAATTGTATCCACTAACCAGTTTCTTAACATTGGCATTTAGTGGCTCAATTAGGAACCTTTGTGACAGAATTGTTTAATATTAGAATAGCCCAAGAAAGTTTCCCTTAGGTTTTGGGGTGAGACAGGCAAATCATCCAACTGTTAACTTTTTTTTAGAAAACAGCCTGGGTTGCGGCCTAGGTCCCTAGTTGGGGGCATGTGAGAGGCAACCGCACATTGATGTTTCTGTCCCTCTCTTTCTCCGTCCTTTCTACTCTCTGTAAGAATAAGTAAATAAAATATTTGAAAAATAGAAGTTAGGATTTCCAGTCCTTGTATTAACATAAATAAAATAAAATTAAATACAATACTTCGGAGATCATTAAATATCTTATATATATGCTTATTTAAAATGGCTTTGTAATGTATTTTCACTAAACTATTTGATAGTTTTAGAACAATACATTTATGTATATGTAACTTTAAAAGTAAAATAATATATGTGCGTTGCCCAGCTTAGACATTTGCTAGAACTGTTAAAGTGATCCTTTGAGCTCACCTTTCAGTTTTCACACAATTCTAGAACCTTTGTAATGGTACTTATTCTAGAAACTTAAATCCAGTTAAAATTATTTTAAGTATAAAATTGGCTGTTGGTGTTCATTAGAAATTATTAGGATATATTGAAAAAAACTGTATGAATGATATTATCACAGTAAACATGCTAAAATAAATAATATTTCTCTTTCAATCCCATGTTGCAAAGGGAATATAATTGTATCTTCTGATTTACCAATTAATTTTGAAAGGTGTCCCATTAAATTCTAGTCTATTGTGTATTTATAAATTTCTATAAATGACTTTTTGAATCAGAAAATGTCTTCATTAAAATTCTTATGTCTGTTCTAGTCCTCTTGCTCCCACTAATACTACTGCAGTATATATAGAAAGAATATAGATGAGTTTACTAGTAAGGAAAGAGTTTGCTGATTCATATACAATATTGTAACATATATTGGCTTTATTTTTATAATATACAGACTGTATTTGCTAATTTTTATAAAAAAGTATAGAAGTATAGTGAGGTACAGTGTACCTTATATAGTGTTGATGTCAGTATCCTTTGATAGATATTCTTATATATGAGGAAATTCTTATGCAGAGCCAATAGCCATCTAGTAGGAATTTTATCACCTAATTAAAAAAAAAACTATTTCCCTAGCTTCATTAATATTAGAAAAAGACTTTAAAATAATTTTTTCATCATGAAAGTAATCAAGTTAATGATGAAAATACAAATAATATAGAACATGTAAAGTTGAAATACCCAATTTTTCTCCCTCCTTGCTCCCTAAAGAAACAATATTTAACAGATTAATACATATTTTTGCACACAAATACATACATTTTTAAATAATGTTCTAAAACTTAGTTTTCAAAAATCATACTGGTTTTGAACATCTTTCCATTTCATTACCTACAGAATTTCAAGATATATAAGCATTTCATTTTTGGAATGAAATAGTTTATTAATCCAGTCTTCTGATAAAAGGTTAGATTATTTTAATTGGGAAGATAATTTAATTTCCAAGTTTGCCACTAATTAATATGCTTTTATCCAAATTAAAAATTCTTTTCCAATAGTTTCCATCAATTAGAGGTCCTTCAGCTATACCACCTTGGGATAGCTGTCCTGATCTGATGGTCCAGAAGCTAAAAACATCCCCCTTTCTGTTTCCTCTCCTTGGAATCTCTCCTACTCTTCCCTTTCCATTTCCGGTTCTTCTGATTTTGATGCCCCCCTTTCACTTCCTCTGTTCTACTACTGGGTTCGGGTAAAAAGTGGGCTTAGGGGTGGGATCCTACTTATGTGTTCTGAAAATAAAGTCATCTCATCTAGGACAGAGGGACCTTCCTGTGGCCTAACTAGACAGGAACAAATCCTAGACTTGTTTCTTCTTGTCCTACTGCTGGGGTCTTGGAGTTGGATATTGTTTCCCCCCAGATTTCTTAGTTCTTCATCCTTAGCCTTACACTTTACTGAGCATGCTAACATTTTACTCCCCTACTTGGTTTAAATCTTGAACAGTGATTTTCAAAAAATGTGTTTACCTACACTGAAATTTAGTAACTCAGATCATAGAATTCTGTTTAGAAGGTATAATTCCTGTGGTGTTTCTACAGTGTTACTTTTCAGTTTTTCTCTAGTGTTTCTTAAATATTTTTATGGCTGTTATATCAGAAAAATACCGCAGGGGGATTGAAATCATTTCCAACCAACCTAAGGATGTAATGGCCAAGACGAAAAATTTAGGTTTGGGAGCAAAAGGGTATGTATGGTTATTGGTGGCAGTGAGGGTTGTTGAGAAAGGAAAAAAAAAAAATAGAGAATTTACAGTGGTCGACCTGACCCTTCCTTGCTTCAGACCAGTATAGCTCCTTTTGTCTCACTCTACCATATCATTTTCCCCTCCCCTGTTATCTTCCCACTCTTTTCCTGCATCTTTTTTGGGGGTTTGGGCACCTCAGCCAGCTTGTAAGAGCTGAGGAAGTCATTGTTTCCCATCATATTTAGAGATGGGAAACTTTTTGGCGTCCCAGCTTGAATTTGATTGGGTTTTCCTGGAACAGTGACACTATATTTGGTGAGGTGGTTGTATACTGACGTTATCATTGTTCTGGCTATTCTCTCTGACACGTCGATTTTTACGCGCTGACCTGCATCTATAACCACTGCGTTTTTCTTTGTTTCTATGGAAAATTCATGATTTTGAAAGGTTTCTGGAAGGTGTGCTATGTGTAAGACATTGTGTTCAGCATTTTGAAGAGTGTAGATGTTGAGATATTCTCCTTGCTGTCAAGATCTTAGGTGCATTTGTTTAACGTTTATGCTTGGGGTTTAACCAATGAGAAGAAATCTAAATATTGACTAAACCAGTGGTTTCCAGATCTGTCAATATCCTGGGCAAGTGAAACAAAGGAAGAAACACACAGGACTGTTATATTTTTAATTTTGAAAATCGGACTTAAAGAAAACTGCTATTTATCTAAGTATCATTTCATACAGGAAATGATATTTTAACAACAAAAGAGTATGACTGAATTTCAAATTAAGAATAGTCTTTTACAAAGACATGTCAAGTTGGTAAGCATATAGCGTTATGTGTGTGTGTATTTCATGGTTATTATTAATATAAATCTTGCCCTCTATCATTGACACATTTTGTATAGAATGGGGTTTGGGGAACCACTGATCTAGAATAGGGTCAGTAAACTTCCATAAATGGCCAAGTAGTAAATATCTTAGGCTTTGTAGGCCATGTGATTTGTGCTGCAGCTATTTTAGTTCTACCTTTGTAGTGGGAAAGCAGCCATAGACATAAGTAAAACACTGTATGTGGTAATCTGCCAGCAGAACTTTATTTACAGAATAAATGGCATTGGACTAGATTTGGCCCATGGGCTTTAGCTGACAGAACCCTATCTAGACAAACTTACCTCATTTCACAAAGAGGTCCCGAGATACTAAGTAACTTGCCTAATTCATAAGTGGTATGCAAAAGTTACTCATATGTTTAGCAGAGCCAAATGAATGTTTTTAGATGTCCCTGACTATATGCGAAGTTGGATTAGTTTTGAAAAGAAAACTTTTTCATTAGGGCAGAATGCCTTTCGCCTGGGGTCCATAGTTGACTTACTGCTTTACTACTTGTGTTTAACCCCACTCTGTGGAGATTATCCTGTTCTTCCAGGTTTAATCATTTGTGATTTATTGCATGTGTATCATGTGGAAGCCTCTGTCTGTCATGTTAACTCAAAAATGTTTCATTAGCACAATCTGATTTTTAAGGGATGGTTCACCTTTTGGATCTTATTTCACTTAGTTTAAAAAATATGTCAAGGTGAGCAGATTGTATTGCTTCTCTAGCAGCATTTGAAACCAATTTTAGGGTTTTGTTTTTTTTTGTTTTGGAGTTAGTGACATAATAGGGTAGCATAAATTGCTTATATGAGCTCTCCCTAGAAAACAGTTTACTCACCACTAAAGGATGGCCAAGGGGTGTCATCTTTTTACTGTGAAGTTATTGAAATCCCAGTCATGTCCTCTGATTTGATCTTTTTTAAATCCGAATAGCCAAACCTGATCGATATCTGCAGAGTTCTGGTACTGCAAATCATACATTTCAAAGAAATTTCCAGTTGAAGATTATGGTGGTGGTGGTGGTGGTGGTGGTGGGGATGGTGATGATATCATGTGATGAGAATGATAATATTATTTTGACTGTTTGATAAAGTACCAAGGATTTTACCTCTATCAACTACCTTCTTAAACATTTCTTTCCTTCCTTTTACTGTGACACAACTATTCATGCTCCCACCAAATGCCAATCTTCCACTTGTGCAGTAGATCCCATTATGTACCTGTTTAAGGTTATTACTCTAACAGTTCTAGTCTTTGTTTGCTACATTACCATCTTTTTCTCCCTCTGCTGGATATTCCATCAGCATATGGGTATATCTTCTCCACTCCCATCTTTTTTAAAAAAATAAAGGCTTATTTTTTTTTTAAACTATAGCCCATTTTTCTGATTCGATTTATAGCAAAATTTTTTAGAAAAAGTTTTCTATACTCACTTTCTTCATTTTTAAAAAATCTCACTCACTATTGAATGTACCCTAATCAGGATGCATTCCCCCAACCGTACCCAAACAACTTTGTCAAGGTCACCAGTGAATTCTACTTTGCTAAATCTTCGTTGAGGCAGATCAAGGAAGTAAAGAAAGTGTACCTCTAAAACAATATACAAGATGTGGTGGGTGGAGTGACTCTCAGCTAACCAGAAGGAAGGACCCACCAAAGGTCAACACAACAACAAATACTCAAGTACAACCAGGCAGCCCAAATAAATAGCATAAAGGACATGTCAAGAGCCAAGTTAAGGGGATCAGAGAGACTGTAACACTGAATCCCCCATGTCTCCTAACACAGAAGGTCACACCATGAAGACAGGAAGTCAAAAAGAATCATCTAAAATGGGGAGACAAAAGAAACAACCCCCCATCAAAAGAAAAGGAGGCATCCCCAGAAAGAGTGCTAAATGAAATAGAAGCAAACGCACTGGCCTGCAAACCCAAAGGTCTCTGGTTCAATTCCCCAGCTAGGGTACCTAACCAGGTTGCAAGCCAGGTCTCCAGCCAGATCTGTGGCTGGAGGCAGGTGAAAGGCAACCATACATTGATGTGTCTCCCTCTCTACCTCTCTTCCTTCCCCTCTCTCTGAAAATAATAAATAAAATCTTTAAAAACAAGGAAGAAAGAAAGAAAGAAATAGAAGCAGACTGTCAGACATGGAATTCAAACTAATGATGATGGATAAGCTCAATGAGCTCAGCGAGCTCAAAGAAAACTGCAAACAACTCCAGGGGAACTACGAAGAACTCCAGGGAAGCTACAAGGAACTTACTGAGAACTACACCAGCACTAAAAAGGACATAGAAACTACCAAGAAGAGCCAAGAGGAAATGAAGAATACAATTTCTGAAATGAAGAACATAGTAGAAGAAATCAAAAGTAGACTATCTAAGCAGAGGATTGGATCAGTGAGCTGGAGGACAATGTAGAAAAATATTCCAAGACAGTGCAGCAAAACAAAAAAAGACTGAAAAAGAATAAAGTTTTAGGAGAGCTGAAGGACAACATGAAATGTAAAAATATCTGTATTATAGGCATGCCAGAAGGAGAAGAGGAGGAGCAAGGGATAGAAAACCTGTTGGAAAAAATAATGACAGGAAACTTCCTTAACTTAAGGAGAGAAAAACTTAAGGAGAGGAAAAGTCATGCATGTTCAGGAAGCATAAACCCAATGAAGATGAACCCAAAGAGGCCCATTCAAGACAATTCATAATTAAAATGGCAAATTTCAAATTTCTTCCTAAAAATAGCAAGAAAGAAACAGCTAACTACTTACAAGGGGGCTGATTTCTCAACAGAAACAGTACAAGCCAGAGGGGAATAGCAAAAAATATTCCAAGTAATGAAAAACAAAGGCCTGCAACCAAGGCTACTGTACCCAGCAAGATTCTCAGTCAGTGAAGGACAAATATCATATGATCTCACCCATTACGGGACAATAATGAACAAAACTAACAACAAGCAAAACAGAACCAAGTATATGAATACAGTGAATAGGCCTTCGGTGGTCAGGGGAACAGGGTTGGGGTGAGGGGGGAGGCAGAGGCAAGGAAGGGGAGCAGCTTAGACAAGAACCTAGTATAAAGGAACCATGGACATGGACAGCAGGGGGGATTGACTTTGGGGGGAATGGGTGGGTGGGGAGGGAGAGGGGAGCAAAAAGGGGATGGATGTAATACAACAACAATAAAATTAAAAAAAAAAAAAAAAAGGAAGGTGAAGTAAGGAGTTTCCCAGACAAAAGAAGACTAATATACATCTCCACCAAATCAGCATTGCAAGAGATGCTAAAGAGCCTGCTTTAGGAAGATAAAAGAACCAGAGACAGAGAGGAACGTGAGTGAAGTTCCAAAAGGAATCATTATACCTTCTTTCTGACTCATGGGGAACAACGTATACATCTGGAAATAATGCATTTATTTTACTGTCATTCAAATTTTAAAAAGTCTTAGTTGACATCTCATCACCATTTAACATAGTTAAGCACTTTCCCCATTCTTTTTATTTTAAAATTTTTATTTATTTAATTTTTTAAAAGGAGGGGAATGGAGGGAGAAAGAGAAACAAGGTGTAGGAGAGAAACTGCAACCAGTTGGGTCTCTTAATGCCATTGACGGGGGAGGATTTGGCCTGCCACCCAGGCACATGTCCTGACTGAGAATTGAACCAGACCTTTCCGTCTGTAGGCAGGTGCTCAATCCACTGAGCTACCCCAACCTGGGCTCCCCATTCTTGAACCATTTTCTTCATTTCAGCCACTACCTTGCTTTTCTTTTTCATATCCTTTGCTGGCTTTTCATCATACCTGTGACCTCATAGTTCAAATGTTGTTCCTATTCTATTAATTCCAAAATGGATACCTATTCTCTGACTCCAGACTTGTTTCTCTTTCTGCCTATTTGATGTCTCCATTTGAAGATCTAATAAGAATCTCATGCTTTACATGTCCCAAATCGAACTCTTGATTTTTCTGCCCTCAGCTCTACTCTTCACCCAGTTTTCCTCATCTCAGTAAGTAAATAAATAGCACGGTATATAGCACCTTCATTTTTCCATTTGCTAAGACAGAAATCCTTGAGCATTTTCTTTGACACTTCTTTCTCTTGCATCCCCACATACCCAAATCTGTACATTCCATCTTCAGACTACCCAGTGTCTGGACCCTTGTCATCGCATTTTCTGTTAAGCACTCTGGTTTAATAATAGTCAACATTTTGAAAGGTAAAATGTAGGACATTTACCAAGCCTTAATAGTGGTTTTCTGCAGCAGGGGTTCTCTGTAAATAGGGAGATCAGTCCACTCCCACCCACCCCCAGGATAGTCAGATATACTCTCCTGCTCCTGATCAAACCCACATACAAAATACATTTTCAGAAACCCTTGTCGAGAAGCACTGTTGCAGGTAATAGGCCTCCAGAATAGATTTCTTAAAGCAGTGCTGGAGTACAATTAGTGTTTGTAAAAGGTAATTCTAGTGGCAGTAAACAGGGATTGGTTATTTATATGTTTTCATATTGGATGCCAAAGAAAAGATAGGTATTTATGAGTATTCGGAAATCATTCCTTGACCACTTTTATTAGCTGGAGGGAAGCTAGTGAAAAGACATGAATAAGAAGAATGCTTGTTTTTGTTACCTTTTAAAACTAATGGTACAGTGACACAGTGATGCCAGTAATAAATTTACAGTGACTGACAAAATAACTGAGTTCTTCTGTTTATTCTTTTCTAATTCCTTAGGAACGCCTTTTTACCCAAGTCAGCCAGTGTATCAGTCAGCACCTATCATAGTGCCTACGCAGCAGCAGCCCCCTCCAGCCAAGAGAGAGAAAAAAACAGTAAGATTTAAAAATTTTTTCTTATCCTAAAATTAAATGTTCATTCACTTGTTAGATAAATATACTCACAGTTGTAATCATTCATCTCAGTGCACAAGTGACTGCCATTTTTTGTTCTTTTATACCCTCACCACTAGACCTAGGGCATTTAACTAGAAGTTGCAAGTACCATTTGCTTGTTGTCAGTTTTCAACATGCACTGAGCTAGGTATGGAAAATGACCACATGCCTTCCAGCTTCAGAACTGAGAAGATGTAGTCAGCTAAGGTTTACTAAGTGGAAGAAATTTGAGCTCCGTTCTCACATCCTGATTGTCCTTTTGTCTCTCCTAGCCAGATCTACATCCAAATAAGAACTGACAGGAAAAATAGTAGAAGAGAAAGTGAACAAAATGTTAAGGGCAAAAATAAAAATTCTTCCTGTGAAACATATTTTAAGAAGCAGAAAGCAGACTTTTGGGAATGTATTTTAATTATCTTTAGTAAGTTATAGGGGCTTTGTCTCTTTCTAGAAGGAGAATTAGAGTGTAGTCATAAAATTCACATTGCAGGACCTTTTGTTTGCAATCTTTGGCTTGCAATCTTTGATCCATCATAGCACTCTAAATAGGCTGTGTTTATAAGAGACTTCCCCATTCACACAGGGGACATGATGTTACAGCAACACTTTTGAAAATACTTATTTAAGTAAAAATTACAGAAGTTCAAAACTTTGGTTCTTTATTATCAGAAACAAATTACTTGTGCACACATCCTGATAAGCAGGACTTGCAGGTGTATCATGACACTCAAGCTGAGAAACTGTGCTTTGAAATGTTACAGCATGGTAGATGTTGGATTTGAGCACTTCAGAATGCAGAAAAGTTAATAAAGGAGACAATGAAAATGAAGGACAGTAATAATACATGTTACTGAAGAAGAAAGGAGAACAGATGAATTAGAAGCAGTCCTTAAAACTGTATTAGGAACAAGCTTTCCAATCTGAAAAACAGTAGCTGATACTAGAAATCTTACTGAAGAAACTACATCCAAAAAAGCTTTGAGACCCAAATGGTTTTATTGGAGACTTCTTTGAAAGTTTCAATAAGCCAGGGCTACCTTGATTAAGCTCTGGAGGTAGTGATAAGCCTTTGACTCAGCACTGTCTCAGGATGGAAGACCCAGACCTAAGTACTCCAACTATTATAGAACCATGTTCACTGACATCTAGAAGCATAATAAGCCTTTAAAAAAATTAAGAAGACCATACACATTGTTCTGCATCTTGCATCTTTTCGTTTATCAGTACATCTTGATGATTATTCCATCGCAATACATATAGGTCAGTTTCAGTCTTTCTACTGGCTCTTTGGTATTTAATTGTAAGGATGTGGCATAATTTTTTTTATCACATTTTTCACCATCCTTTAAGATGTTTCTGTGTCTGCTGCAAAAGGTATTGCAGTGAGAATCCTCACATAAACATGTAAGGTTATCTACAACATAAATTCCTGTTCCTAAGTCCTAGGATATGTACATTTTTCATTTTGTTGGAGAACCAGATAAGGCCTTCAAAACTTTATTGTACAGAGTAACCTCCATAATTAATAATTATTTTGTGAATCTTGTCTTAGTTAAGCATTGTAAATAAAATTGGTCAATTTGGCAGTGCTTAATTACAAGATAAGTGTTAACACTTTGCCTTTTTGACCTAGAAATTCAGCCAACAAAGACTCATTTAACTTACTTTAATTAGTTCATGTCACAACTAATGGCCTTAATTTCTCCGAATTGACCCCATATAGTTCAGTGATTGACATAAAATCAAACATGGTAATTACCAGCTTTAATATTTGACAGGTTTTCCAGTTTTGCACCTTTAATGCATTATATGCCTATAAATCTACTACATGGACACCCATCTGTAAATAATGACACCTTGTTGTAACGTTATAGATAAGAATTCGGGATCCAAACCAGGGAGGTAAAGACATAACAGAAGAGATTATGTCTGGAGGTGGCAGCAGAAATCCTACTCCACCCATAGGGAGACCCACATCCACACCTACTCCTCCCCAGGTAAGACAGTAAGTCCTGATGGATAATGGTGTGTATTTGTTCACTGACCTCTAACGAACTCATTTATTTTTTTTCTTCCCTCTAGCTACTTTCTGTACTTTTCAGTTCTGTTGTTATGAGTTGTCTCATAGCCTCGAATATCTAAATGATATTTAAAAAGACTGTTTTTCTTTACAAATTGTTAAAACTACAAATTTTTAACATTAGAGCAAAGCTGCTGCCACTTTTCCTAATGAATTATTGCATGATACCTAAAGGAGCTGCATTCCTATGGAAATTTCATCATTAAATAGTATTATATGTTTTCAGTATGGAGTCTAAGGAATTAAATACTGCACACTAATACTGCATTAATACAAACAGTGAGGTTGGGAATTTCAGCATTTGTAGTGAACAGTATTGTTTGAGATGATTGTGTTAGAGCATATTTAGATGCATTATATAAATACACTTCTTTTAGTACTACATAAATGAGCTCTTTGAGTGGAGGGTGTCTTCTTTAAATATTTACAGAGGATATTAGTAAATCATACTACTTAAGCACCTTTCTTGTTTATGTTGTAGAATGTGATTATCATGGTCTTCTAAGAGTTCACTTTCTTGCTTTTAGAAATCATTCCAAGAGGAGCCAGGGATTTAGTGAGCTACAGTAGAGAATGGAATCCTCCAAATTTCATGGGACATTTATTTTCCCACTGGTTTACTTTAAATTTTGTTAAGCCATTAAGAGGACATGAGTGATTTTCCAAAATATCCAAAGTGAAAGTCCAGCATATAAAACATAAAACCAAAGCTACTAGGAGTAGGGGCTACTTGCTTTCCCATCTATTGGCTGGTTGGCTGGTGAGATACTCCTTAGAGCCCAGTTTACAAACAAATGATGTGGGTGATAAAATACAATGCCTTTTAGAATGAAAGGCTATTAACTTTAGTAGTATAAGTTTTAAAAATTCTTAAAAGTTATCTTAAAAATTGAGATCACAAATACATGGGATTAAGCAAAAAAAAAAAGAAATCATAGACACAGACAACAGTATGGTGATTCAGAAGGAAAGGGGTAAGGGAGGGGAGAGTAGGGTAGAGGTGGGACACAGGGTGACAGAAGGAAACTTGCCTTGATGGTGAACAGGTAATACAATATATATAGATGATGTATTCTATAACTTAAACTTAACTTTCTATACTGAAACTTAACTTTATTAACCAGTGTCACCCCAGTAAATTCAGTAAAAAGGGAAAAAATTAGGCCCTGCTGGGTAGCTCAGTTGGTTAAAGCTTAAAGGTTACGTTCTCATCCGCCAAGGCTGCAAATTCGATCCCTGATCAGGGCACATGCGAGAAGCAACCAATGAATGCGTAAAAATGAGTGGAACAGCAAATTGATGTTTTTCTCTCTGTCTCCCTCCCCTCTCCTTTTCTCTTTCCCTCCTTCCCTCTTCTCCACTCCCTCTGTACCCCTCCCTCCCTCTTTCTCTGTCTCCCTCAAATCAATAAAAACATAAATAAATAAATAAATTGCTATTTTCCCCCCAGGGGTAGAGGGTAAGACAAATACATGCCTGTCTTTAGAGACCTTGAAAATCTGTGAATTTCGAGTAAGCCTACAACTTGAGCCTTTGTGCAATGATGTGCTTTGCTCTTAAATGATGGTACTCTCCGCCTTACATTTATCTCAGTCTTCCATTATCTAGAATAGGTGTGATATGTTACCATCTAGATATGTGAATTGTAAGATCATATTAATGATTGCTAATAGAACTTTTCATCATTCCCCAGGGATATTTCAAGTCTGTAATGATCAAGGCAGCCTTATATTTATTCTTGTCTCTGGAAGTAAACATGGGACAACAGCATTTACATACTTAAGTTATCTACTTATGTGCTCTGTTAGATAAAGGCATATAGTGAAAATTTAGGATTGGTTGTTCAGGGTAGTTCAAATTTTGGTCTGCATTTTTCCACATTAATTAAAATATTGTTTCTGTGAAGCCATATGGTTGACAAGCTTTTGTTGATTGATATTTAAATTTTCAACTTGAACATGTATTAGTATCTTTTTGTGTTTTAATTCCCTGTGAGGTTGGCTTGTTTTTCTGTGCTTTTACTATCTTCTGGTTATTGCTCTGTCCTTAGCCACAAAAATTCTGTATCTTTTCCTAGGAATCACAGGCCTGACTACAAGTATGTTTGTTTGTGTAATCATAAAGCATGTTACGTGTACATTTTTACTTGATAAAGGCCATCAGTCAATAATGTTGTTAGTAGTTTCTGAAGTGTGATGTTACCATGAAGCATCACTTGATTTTATTAATTTTCAACTTAGTCCACAGTTACCGATCTGTTGTTTTTCCAAATGCATAAAATTTATGGAATGAACAAAGAGCTTTTTAACAGAGACATACACACTAGAAACATCATTTTCCAGAAATTCATACCAAGTAGTGCTCATAGAGTAGAAAAGGACATCCTTGCTTAATAAGGGCAACAGTCATTACTGCCTGATTGTTCTAGTATATAATAATGTTGACCCAGCCTTACAAAAGAAACTAGAAATCCCTCTTTATGTAAAAAGTCTACAAGTTTTAAATGTTGGCAACTAATTCTACTAACAAATAAGCACTATGCCAGCCAAGAAAATCCCATTAAGTTTAGCTTAAAAGCTGCTAGTTTACCAATTTCAGCCTAATTCTAGATAGATAGTGAATCACATTCTAATTAGTAAGACTGCAGAAGAGACAATCCTCTGCATCAGAATTTATGACTGAACAGTAAATACAGTATCACTTTTGGCCTTATGGATTACCTGCTTTTAGCCACAATACATATGCTGTGAATAGCAAAGCCTTTCCCTCCTTAAAGTCGTACCAGTCTCTTTAAGGGAGACAGAAGACACTTGCTAGTATGTAGCGGGTCCTGCTATGAAGTGCATCCAGAGAATTATTGAAGTACACCAAGTTGGCCAAGTGGAACAAGTTGCAGTACAGACTCAAATATGTTGGGCCGCAGAAACTTATTAATGGTGGTATAGGTGAGCTAGTTAGTACAGGGAGAGGTTTAAAGCTTTGACTTAGGATCAGACATACTTGGTTTCAGGTCCCAGTTCCACTACTTAATTTTGTAACTTCAGTCAAGTTACTTAATATTTTAGTCTTAGCTTCCATATTCTCAAAAACAGAAGAAAAGAAAAGCTGTCATATAGAGTTATTATAAGGATTGAGATCAAACACTTAAAATTGCTTAAGCTAAGGTATAATAAGCATCCAATAAATATTGCATGTTATGAGTTATTGCACTTACTATTTCAGGGGACACAAACAATGACTGGAAAATCTGTGAGGCTTCACAGTAGCAATGTCATTTGATCTAAGCGTCCAGATTGGTGTTCCCAAAATGGAAAGGGAGCTGGTATTCAGGCAGAGGGCATCATGTGCAAAACACATAAAGTGCAAAGTTGGACGAAAGGATGCTGTTGTCATTTCAGGTGGTAAGTTAGAAAGTCAGTTGAAGAAGATCAAGCCAGTTAGAGAAATGTCCAGCATTTGGTTATTAAGTAAGGGTTATGAAAAAGGGTGATCATGTAATTTATCACTTAAATTGGGACCGTTTTATAAGTGAATGGGAATGCTGTTAACCTTTTTTACTGGAGTAAACAGGCATAAGGCTGTACTGTCCAAATAAACAGGGATGCATTCTTTATATATTAAAGAAGTCCCATTGAGCCCTGGCTGGTAGCACAGTGGATAAGGCGCCAGCCTGCAAACCCAAAGGTCTCAGGTTCGATTCCCCAGCCAGGGCACATAACCAGGTTGCAAGCCAGGTCTCCAGTCAGGTCTGTGACTGGAGGCAGGTGAGACACAACCATACAATGATGTCTCTCTCCTCTCTGCCTCTCTCCCTTCCCCTCTTTCTAAAACTAATGAAATAAAATATTAAAAAAAAAAAAAAGTCCCATTGACACATTTAATATCTTTTTCTAGTTTGGTGATTGCTTTAACTTTGTTAGTGGTACCTTCTGTCATATAGAAGTTTAAAATTTTTAATATTCACAAATCCTTGTCTTTTCTTAAATAATTAATGATATGTGGGTAATACTTCAAAAAATTTTTCCCATCCAAGATAATACAACTAACTATGCATGTATACCTTCTCCTAGTGTTTAGGTTTAATTATTTTACCTTTATCTTTGTTTCATGTGGAAATTATTTGATACATACAATGAGGTTATGATTTTTCTTTCTTTTTTTTAAAGATTTTATTGATTATTTTTAAAGAGAAGGGCAGGGATGGAGGAAGAAAGGGAGAGAGACATCAGTGTATGGTTGCCTTTCACCTGCCTCCAGCTATGGACCTGGCTGGAGACCTGGCTTACAACCTGGTTATTTGCCCTGGCTGGGAATTGAACCAGCAACCTTTGGGTCCCTATCCACTAAGCCACCAACCAGGGCTTGATTTTTTTAACCAAAAGACCTTGCTCTTATTTCAGTATTATTTATTAAATAGTTCATCATTGCCTCCCTTTTTTAGGTGTTTTAATTATTTACTGAACTGTTATATATGCTTTTAATTTTTAAGTTTTAATTTATCTGTTCTAATATCATTATTATACTGTCTTACCTACTATGATTTGATAATATTTTAGAGAAGTGCCCCCATGTTCTTGTTTCATCACTACTACCTCTAATGGGACATTAAAATCATTTTAAGCCCTCTAGGTTAGCCTGACAGTTACTATTTTGAGTGTCTGGATTTCCTTTACTTTTTCTGACACCTTAGCAACCTTTCCTTACCTTCAAGGATTGAGATAGATGTTTTTTGTTTTTTTTTTTTCAGGTTAGTGTTTAAAGAAAGAGCTTTCATTAGTTTGATTGCCTTTTGTGTGGGCAAATATTTTCTAGTATATTGTAGTGTTCTTTTATTGCTTTAAATCCACAAATCTACTGATGGGCACTTGGGCTATTTTCAACACTTGGCTATTGTGAGTAGCTGCTATGAATATTGGGGTGCATAAATTCTTTTGAATTGGTGTTTCAGGATTCTTAGGCTATATTCCCAGCAGTAGAATTACTGAGTCATAAAGCAGTTGCATTTTTAATGTTTTTGAGGAAATTCCACACTGTTTTCCATAGTGGCTGAACCAGTCTGCATTCCAACCAATAGTGCACAAAGGTTCTCTTTTCTCCACATGCTTACCACATTTGCCTGTTTGTTGAAGGCCACTCGGACAGGTGTGAGGTGCTATCTCATTGTGGTTTTACTTTGCCCTTCGGTGATGGTTAGTGACATTGAGCATCTCTTCAGGTTTATTGGTCATTTGTATGTCCTCTTGGAGACGCATCTTTTCAGGTCATTTACCCTTTTTTAATTAGAGTTTTTGTTTGTTTGTTGGTGTTGAGTTATATAAGTTCTTCATGAATTTTGGGTATTAACCCTTATCAGATGTATCATTAATGACTACATTCTGCCATTTGGTGGGTTGTCTTTTTATTTTTTTCATTCTTTTGCTGTGCAAAAAATTTAATTTGATGTTTTTTTTTTTTTCCTTTTGTTTCCTTTGCCTGTGGCCTTATAATCTAGTTTGATATCAGGTAACATGATTCCTCCAACTTTGCTCTTCTTTCTCAAGATCATTGTTGCTATCTATCCAGGGTCTTCTGTGGTTCTGTATTTTTGTAATAGTTGGTCTAGTTCTGTGAAATATGTCATTGGTATCTTGATAGGAATTGCACTGAATCTATAGACTGCTTTGGGTAGTAGTATGGTTAATAGTAAAAATGTTAAGCCATCCTACCCATGAACATGGTACATGCTTCCACTTCTTGGCATCTTCAGTTTCTTTATTCAATGTCTTAAAATTTTTTGAGTTACAGGCTTTTTACCTCCTTAGTTAAATTTATTCCTAGGTATTTTATTCTTTTTGGAGCAATTGTGAGTGGGATTGTTTTCTTAGTTTCTCTTTCTGATCGTTCATTTTTGGTATATAAACTTGCAACTAATTTCTGGATACTTATTTTATATTCTGCTACTTGGCTGAATTTATCAGTTCTAGTAGTTTTTTGTGGGAAATTTAGGGTTTTCTGTATAATTATCTATAAATAATGACAGTTTTACTTCTTTCCAATTTGAATGCCTTTTTTTCTTACTTTTTACTTAAAGCCTTTTTTTTTTTTAAATTAAAAAAAAATTGTGTATCCTATTACAGTTGTCCCAATTCTTTCATTTTTTCTTTGCGTCTGATTGCCGTGGCTAGGACTATGTTGAAAGCAGTAGCAAAAGCACATACCCTTGTGTTATTCCCCATTCTAAGGGAAACATTTGTAGTTTTTGCCCGTTGAGTATGATATTGGCTGTGTGTCATATAGGAGCCATAGTCTCTTTCATCGCTGCCATTTTAGCATGAAAGCAACTATATAAAATATGTAAATGAATGGCTGTGGTTGTTCCAATAAAACTTTATTTATGAATGCTGAAATTTAAGTTCCTGCAGTTTTCATGTGTCAAAAATTATTCTTCTTTTGATTTTTTTTTTCACCAACTCTTTTAAAAATGTAGTTTTTATCTCATGGTTTGGTGACCCTTATCTAGAATTACCACTGTGTTTAAGCATCGCATTCTACATGATTAAAATAGATAGCCAAGGAAAGTGGCCCCAGAGTAGAAACAATATGGGTTGTGTAAAGAATTTAATTTTAAATTGTACAATGAAATATTTCAGGGCAATTCAAGATTTTGTTGCCTGTCTCACCTGTTGGTAAATATTTTAAAAATTCCTACAGTGTTTGGGCCCAAATCTCCTATTATCCCTTAAGGTTAGTACCTCAAATTTAATATATAAATCTTAAACAAAATAAGTTTTCATGTAGAATTTAAAAATGAAATACATTTACTAGATAACATCAAATATCTAATATCTTGCCATACTTGAAATTCCTCTGTTAATGTAAGTGAAAAAAATGTTTTAGATTATTCTGCCAATCAGTCCTTTTAACTCTTACTTCCTGGTCATCTTTTTTGAATTATTCTATATTTTGATACCAATTGCTCTTTCAGAATTATTTTTATAAATTTTCATACCCACCAATAATGCAAGTGGCTGAAGTACAGGTAATTTTGAAATACCTTTAAATATTTTCTTCTGTGTAGATCATATACCTGAGTTCTCTAGCTACCCAAAAGCTTCATTTCCTTATTGAGATAAAAATCTGTGCAGTATTAGATGTGATGTTTTAAGTCACAGTGTCCAGTGTGTTTCCTGACTTTTCTGACTAATAAATTAGATAAAATAAGCCATGATTGTTTGTGCTTGGAAAAATTAGGAACTCCTTTGTAACAGACTTTATTAGAAGAGATGAAATTAGAGGTTATACTAAAATTTCAGATTACTCTAAATTAGACTCTAAAACATGATTTAAGTATCATATGTTTATTTTCTTGTTACTAACATAGGCTTAGACCATGTTAAAGCGGAAATAAAAAGCTTTTCATTTTACAGCTAAGTATTTTTTTACTGTGTAACTGTACTAGATGCCTAGATTTGAAACTATGATTTAACCATGTTATCTCATTCCTTTTATAAGTGCTTATACATAAGATCTTCTGAGGGCTTTGTTAATTTGAAAGTGTCTGTGCAATTGTCTCATTAATATCGTTGAAGGTTATTTTAATCTTAGATGGAGAAACTCTGATCTATACATATTTATAGGTATCTGTAACCTTTTACTGTCTTAAACATCTATCTATGGATGTCATTTTGGTAACCTACTTTTTAGCAATGACCCTTTTTCTTCAGTTATTAGTTTCCTAGGCATTTGGAGTAGTTAATATTATCTCCCTTTCAGGTAAATGACACAATTTACAATTCTTTATTTCTTGGGATATGTGGATAACTTTAATAAATGCTAAGTAACATAGAATCTTTCCATTGTTCTGAGGCTATTTTCAGTCGTAGAGTTAAACTGAGTTCTTTCATTTATAGCTATGAAGCCCTTTTAATTTTTGAATTTTAGTAATACAGTGTTTTTCCACTAGAACTAAGAATCTAAAGTAAACTAATCATGGTAGCACTGTTCATTTATTTGGCTGTGATTCAAAGTAAAAACAGTAACTTCATTTTGTATATGTGGAAGTATAATTTTAGCAGTCTTCATTTAGAAGTAATTGTGGAATATGAGCAGTTCATGATCTAATGAATAGATGAAATAGTCTTTTCCTCATTCCTCTCTGTAATAACATAAATGATATTATCTAAACAGATACATTTTTTGTTTCCACTATCCATGAGACTTAACTGACTTGAAAATATTTATTAACTTCCATTTCTTTCAATATTTTGTTTTTAGAGAGAGGGAAAGGGAAGGAGAAGGAGAGGTAGAGAAACATCGAGTTGCGTCTTGCACACACCCTGACGGGGGTGCTGAACCCAGAAACCAGGCATATTCCCTGACTGGGAATTGAACCAGTGACGTTTTTACTTTTTGGAATGATGCCCAACCAACTTAGCCATAACAGTCTGGGCTTACCTCCCATTTTTAACTGGCCCTATCCATCCCAAAACATCCACACCTTAATCCTTCCACCCTCCCCCCATCAAAAAAAAATCCAGAAGAAAATCATCATTGTGCAGGGAGCTCTGCTCTGATAGCAACCAATGGAATTCAATGTAGGGGCTGTATCTATTTAAAAATTGATCTTAGATCTCCGAGGAGAGACACTGCTTCATTTTATGGCTTTTTTGTAACCCTCAAATTCAGAACAAGTACCTGCCTGGAATGTGATGTAAAATGAGTGTTCCTGTCCTTTGTTGGGTAATTCTTGTTCCCTCTACCTTGAACAATGGCTGCAGTCTACTCTGTTAGAATTTGGTTGAGCAATTTTTATTTCATTATACTGGCTGACTGAAAATAAAACAGTTCCTACTAAGTTTGAAGAGCCAGATATTTTATTCAGATTTTTGTGACAAGATACCATTTTTGACTCAGAAGGTAGAGACATTTTTAAGGTGAAAGTGTCTGTAGAGACTTTGCAAGTTGCATTTAACCTATGTGATTATTTGACAAATGACAAGAGTTACCACTCAATATTTAGTGAATCCATAACTGACTTTAAAACCTATCATACTTTGTTTGTGCTTGTAGCAAATGAACTACTTACTTAGCCAGGCAGTTTGTAAGTGAAGCTGACCTAATCACTTTGGTCTTTGGGAGGATGTTAAATTTCCCTCTCAGATGTACCATCTATTCTTAGGTTGAAAGCCTGTTTCTCCTTAGAAAAGACACTGGAGAATTCATTGTACTAATGTTTGTTGTGCTGTCTTCTCTTTCTATGGTTAATAGTAATCATCTCTTTTCCTTCTCCTTTTCTGCTGCCTCTTTCCTTTTCCTCCCCATCTTCCCATGTACGTTTTGAATTTATTAAACCGGCCTATATATTTTTTCCTTGCTTTTTCTTTTTCTTTCTTTCTTTTCTTTTTCTTTTTTTTTTTCTTTTTTAATTTTAAATTTTGTGATTTCCTGTCCCACTCTGTCTTTCCCACTTGGCTTGGGTTCCATATTGCTAGTTTTTATGTTCGCACGCTCATTATCACCCTTTTTTGTACTTCAAATCCCAGCAGCTGCCCAGCCAGGTCCCCGAGCACAGCCCTGTGGTTTATGGGACTGTGGAGAGCACTCATCTTGCTGCCAGCACCCCTGTCACTGCAGCTAGCGACCAGAAGCAAGGTTTGTGCATAACTGTTTTCCTTATCTATAATCTCTTTTTATATTAATACATTGCCTTAGCATTTAAGAGTAAGATTAAAACATTTGAGGATTATTTAGATACCCACTCTTGAACAAAGCTTTGAGTTGGAACATCAAAGTGTTCAACATCTAGGAGGGTAAAGTTGGGGTGATTATTAAAATTATTCTTTACATTTTATTAATGCCTCATTGTCCATGTGTATTTGTGGGTATAAACTTTGATGCTTTAAACTTTTTCTGAAATAATGTTCGGAGAATAAATCAAAATATATATTGCTTTATAAGAAGAACACGGTTTTATTTATACTGCATGTTCAATGTGTTCCTATGTATCCTGCTATTTAAAAAACAAAATGTTTCTTATAAGTTTGGCTTCTCAGTTGGAGATAGTACAGAGTTCAAATCCTAACTCCCTTGTACTAGCTACTTGGTCTTGGTGAGTCATTATGCTGTTATCTTAAATTCCTTCACTTAGAGAATGGAATAAAGAAGGCCTCCTCTCAAGGTTGTTATGGAGACAAGCCTAGTTGGATTTAAGGTGACCTTAGCTAAAACTGGGGAGCAGTTCTTATTAAGCTAAAATTGGGAAACAGTTCTCATTAGGCACTGGGGCAAGCAAGTGACTTTGAGCATGCCATTACAATGTTTCTGATCATTCTAGAATGATGGAAATTATATTTGTTTTCCAATTTCTTCTTTAAATCCTTTAATAATCTATACCTGGCTTTTAGTAAATACACTTGCTAAACATTATTCTTTAAAAAGCAGTTTGGAATTGGCACATAGCCAAAGTGGAGTTATTTAGTAGTAGTGTTTTTTTTTTTAACTGGGCTGCAAGTTAATGACACATAAACTTCTAACATACCAGATGATATATTCTAGAAGTATAATTAAAATCTTTATAATTTTATGAACCAATGTTACCCCAATAAATTCAATTCAAAACCTTTAGATGTATGACTTTAGTGTTAATAGGATACAAATATAGCACGATTGTGTTTTTTCCCTCGAGTACTGAGGAGCCTAGTAAACTTGAACAGAGACAAGTCCTATGTTGTATTCATTTTATAAGGTAGTTTAGGCCAAAAGATAGATATCAGAGTCTAAGTTGACATGCTTCTGAAAGTTGCACCATCAAATACTTCTTACAGTATGGTTCAGAATTAAGAGATTCCTGCATGCTTAAAGCTAAGTTTTTTAATATTAAATTATTTAATAAATATTTATAAATATTAATAAATATTTAATAAATATTTAAAGTAGTGCCGTTCATAGATATTGTGGAAAACCACTTTCCGCCTCCAATGGTAAAGCAGTTTCGAGTCAAAATTCAGAATGCTTTCAGTCTGAGTGGAGAATAATTTTCAAGTTACAACCTTCAAAACTTTACTTCATTGCTTTTTCACAGTTATAATTGTTTTACTAGTTAGATATATGCTAAGGATACCGAATACTTAAACATGAAAAAAGGCCTTAAAATAGTGGGTTGGCCAAAAAATTTGTATGTTTTTTTTTTCTGTAAAATAAAAGACATTTTTTAATTTTTACCATTAATTTTATTTTTTAATTTTTTAATACATGTTATTTATTTTGCTATTACAGTTGTCCCAGTTTTTTCCCCCTTGCTTCCCTGCACATGGTACCCCCATTCCCTCCAGCAGTGCCCCCCTTAGTTCATGTCCGTGAGTCATGCATGTAAGTTCTTTGGCTTCTCCATTTCCTTTATTCTCCTTAACATCGCCCTAATCTATAACCACCAATGTGTACTTTTTTCGCCCCCTTTCACATCTAGACAATTCACCATTTACTGCCTTCTGTCAGCTTCTCAAAACATATTAATACAAAGTTTTCTTTTCATTATTTCAAATTGCCTACATTAATTCATTTGTTTAAAGAATTACTCGTTTTAAGTAATATGAATTGCAGTATTACCAAACACATGCAAAAAATTCATTTATAAACATACTTTAATTTTATACATATTTAAAGTACATACTGGACTTTGAAGAGTTATTACAAAAAATTTAAAATGTGCCAATAGCTTACATAATTATCACTTGTTAAATGATAGTATTTTAGATATATTGGAGCAAGATTAAGCAGCTTTTCTTCTTTACTACTTACTTTACTCTGGAATGCTATTTTTGTGAAATATGTCACAGAAATGGTGTATTGCAGAACTCACTTTTGTGAAAGTTGTCCTAGAGACAGTGCCAAACCCATAGTAAAAAAGGAATTTGATTTTTGAGTCAGATCCTCCCAACTCCAATAATATAACTCAACTTCATTTTAAGCCACTGGAACTACAACTTATTCTTTTTGGCGTTTTCCATCTTAAATAGCAGATGTATTTATTTAGGCTGTGCACAGGTCTTATTTCTTTCAATACTCTCTGTTTTTCCTCTACATGTGTTTTACAAGTTGAAGCCCTCAGAAATAATGGCACTTGCAGTGTTCACTTGTTCCCCAGAGTAGAAATTATTATGTCTACTAAGTTGAGGTAAAAAATAAAAAATCCCTAGGATTTAAATAATTTTGTATAATAGTATTCTAGCTATTTTTTGAACTTGGGGCTGACTTCCTGTGTTGTCCTAAACTAACCACTGAACTATGTAAGAGTCTGCTGAGGTAGAGATTAGGTATGTTCACATTTCAATAATAAAGTTTACTATAGCATTAATTCCTTTTCCCAAGCATCCCCAGTTTGGGGGCCTTCATAACTGGAAATGTGTATTTCCACAATCTATTTGAAAGGAATCTCATCTAATTTACATGCTAATATGAGAATATATATTGTCTATGTACACAAATCATATAGTTTAGTAGTTTGCAACTTCCATCCAAATTGGTCTTCATTCTCAGCATCTTTTCTAAACTAAAGATTGACTGATTTCATAACATACCCATGGCCACTTGGTTGCTATTTAAAACATAAACTGCTAACAAAATCCATATATTACACACCCACAAATAAGGACATATTTTGTAACAGTGAATAAGAAAGATAACATGTCTTCTCTGTAATATACATCCACATTTTCTTTTTTCTTCTTCCTTAACTGCATTAGATTTTTCTGAGTTATCATAACATGATTTTCCCATATTGTGAAATAATTCCAATCTAAGAAAACTTAACTTGCAGTAATGCAGATACAATATACAAAATTATACCTTATTTAGTAAACTCTATTTATAACAATATAACAAGATCATTCTAAAGCATTCATAAGTTAAAATTGGTTCTTATCCGACTTTGATTGGTGCATTTAATACACTTACTTTTAAGATTATTATTGATAGGTACTTATTATCTGTTTTTTCCTGTGTTCCTGTCTGTCTGTTTCTTCATCTTCTTAAAGCAGACCCTTTAGCATCTCTTGCAATGCTGGTTTGGTGGAGATGTATTCTTTTAGCCTTCTTTTGTCTGGGAAACTCCTTATTTCACCTTCCATTTTGAATGACAGCCTTGCTAGGTAGAGTATTATTCCTGGTTGCAGGCCTTTGTTTTTCATTGCTTGAAATATTTTTTGCCATTCCCTTCTGGCTTGTTGTGTTACTGTTGAGAAATCAGCTGATAACCTTATGGGAGCCACCTTGTATGTTATAAGCTATTTCTCTCTTGCTGCTTTTAGGATTCCCTCCTTGTCTTTGAAATTTGCCATTTTCGTTATGATGTGTCTTGGAGTGGGCCTGTTTGGGTTCATCTTCCTTGGGACCCTCTGTGCCTCCTGAGCTTGCATGCCTTCTTTTCTTCCTCAAGTTAGGGAAGTTTTCTATCATTACTTTTTAAAACAGGTTTTCCATCCCTTGCTTCTCCTTTTCTCCTTCTGGTATCTCTATGATACAGATGTTATTACATTTCATGTCCTGGAGCTCTCTTAAAAACCTCTTCATTCATTTTTAGTCTTTTTTCATTTTGTTGCACTGCCTGGGAATTTTTTCTACATTGACCTCCAGCTTGATGATCAGATTCTCTGCTTTCTCTAGCCTACTTTTGTTTCCTTCTACTGTGTTCTTCAATTCAGAAATTGCATTCTCCATTTCCTCCTGGTCCTTATTGATGGTTTCTATGTCCATTTTAATGCTTCTGTAATTCTCAGTAAGTTCCTTATAGCTTCCCTGGAGTTCTTCATAGTACCCCTGGAGTTGTTTGTAGTTTTCTTTGAACTCACTGAGCTCATTGAGCTTCTCTATCACCATTATTTTGAATTCCATGTCTGATAGGGTGCTTGCCTCTATTCCACTTAGCACTCTTCCTAGAGATTCCTCCTTTCCATTTGCTGAGGGTTTATTTCTTTGCCACCCCCCTCCCCCACCCTTTTTAGGTGGCTCTTGTTTGTATCTGCTTCTTAGATTGGTCTGGTTTGACTTACTGCCTTAGTGGTGTGACCTTCTGTGGTGTAGAGGTGCACTTGTTTGACTTCCTGGATCTGTGCATGAAATTATTAGCTGCTCCTCCATCTGAGTGCTCAGGGGGCTGGGGGCCGAGGGCAGGGCCGCGGCAACGGGAGGGGATGGGCCACCAATAACTTCATTGATTTGGATATTTTGAATATGTAGGTTATCTCCTATATACTCAAATCTAATTTTGATTATTCCCAATGAATGTCTCAATTTGATTGCTATCAACTTCACCTTGTCTACCTGACTGTGGAACATCATCTGGCGAGAAATTTCCAGCGTGAAACTTGGCAAACCACTTTTGACAGTCAGTCACAGCACCTTCTCCATACACTGTACAAATACATTTTAATGTTTCAGTTGCATTTTTACCTCTCGAAATAATAAAGCATAATATGCTGAAAATGTTACATATTTTCTCCCATTTTCAATATTAAAATGAATACACAAAAATTCACCAATTTTGATGTTTTTAAAAATGCATACTGACATGATAGCTGTCACAATATAATCTAACAAAATTGTTTTGAATGAAGTTAAAGAAAACTAAGCACTACTAGAGAGCCATCTTCTGGGAAAAATTTTTTTTTATTTTTTGACCAACCCAATCTATCCTCTATGCAGGATATCTCTACAGCTGGCCCATGATAAAGAATTCATAATATCCTTTGATGACAATAGCTCTGACCAGCTACAGTTTTCAGGTTATTAGACATCTGCATTATGTTGTATACAGGCTTGATTTCCAGAAGGAAGAATGCAGAATTTATGGTTTCCTCTCAGTTTTTTTATGCTTAGTGGAAATTTGAATAATAAAATCAACATTTAAAATTAATGTATGATATCGCTGTCGGTGAATTAGAAAATATTTCAGGTTACCTTGACGAAAAGAAAAAAATTTCATTTTAAATATATTTCATAGAGACGATAAGTAGTTCTTTGGGACTGCATCTGTCTTCCTCTTAACTGTCAGAAAACTCAGTCGTTATATAGTTTTCTATTTGAAATTCTCCCAATAGCTTTACAAGATATAGAATAGTTTTTAAACAAACTAAATGTATGTAATTGAAGTAACATTAGAAAGGGCTCACCATTTTTCAGAAAAATTTTAAGAAATTTCTTTTTTTTTTTTTTTTTTTTTTTTGAAGATTTTATTTATTACTTCCAGAGAAAGAGGAAGGGAGATAGAAAGAGAAGGAGAGAGACATCAATGTGTGGTTGCCTCTCACCTGCCTCCAGCTACAGACCTGGCTGGAGACCTGGCTTGCAACCTGGTTATGTGCCCTGACTGGGGAATCGAACCAGCAACCTTTGGGTTCGCAGGCTGGCGCCTTATCCACTGTACCACCAGCCAGGGCGAAATTTTAATTTTTAAACTGTGGACTCCTTTTGAAATTAAAGTAGCATACAAAATAATACTGTTTTCAAAGGTTGTTGTGTTACAACTTCAAATTGGTTTTCCTCTCCAATGGAAATGTTGTTTTTGAGGATTTGCACAGGGTAATAGAATCCCAGTTTAGCTCCAGTCTCCCACCAATCTGAATCACCTAAATACATTTTTTCTGTAGCCTTTTTGTTTTCTAAATTGGAAAAATGTGGGGTTTGAAAATCACTTACAGGTTCCAGCACTTGCTAACTGTATGACCTTGGGCCTATGATTTAATTTCTAAAGTCGTTAGTTTTTCCATCTGAAATAGGAAGAGAATTGTTTCTACCCCACTGGCAGTTATAAGAATTAAAGGACACTATGTATATATGGTATTTGACCCAGTTCCTGGCACATAATGAATGCTTATTTAACAAATGTTAGCTGCTGTTTGTTTTCTAGAGGCTCAATAATGGAACAGCCAGGGTGGCTACCTGAGGACCTAAAGACACGGGAAAAGGCCACAGCTTGCTTTGTAGAAAGACTGTTAAATGAATCACATATTCAGCCGATGTTGATTGTATAAAAATTTAAATGATTCTTTGGGAAGTGCGTTCTGCCTAGTATGTTGAGAATATTGTATGGATAATTAATTACAAATAAAAGTATTTGTGAGTTAGTCTTAGTGCCTTTTGGTGTAGGGTAGGTATTCAGAAATGCATATAATAGGTATATTTTTTGAAATCTTTTTGTCCCTTTCTCTGGCGCTAGTCTGAGGGATTTGGCAGTGAGAGCCTATTGATCTTACTGCTCCGCTACAATCAATAGGCAGAGTTCAACTTAAGAAGCACCGGCCTTTATGCCTGTAAATTTACGTGAATTTTAAGTCAAGTAATCGTCACTGTAGTAACTAAATAAGTTAGCCTTTAATAGCTCTTCGGTGATACTTACTGTCGATCTGATGAACAGCATGCCTTCTTTGACAGACTTTTAGTTCACTACAATTTATTGAAAAGCTTCATTTTCATTGATGCCTAAAGGTTTCTTACAGAGAAATTGTAATGTCCTTTTGATTTTAGATTGTCTTTTTAGTAGTGCTTAAAATTTTCTTTGCATTTGATGAATGTACTCATGAATATCCGATTTTCTGTTGGAGCTTGTTTATTGTGTCAAGGAAGCATGAGAATAGAAAAAGACCTAAATCTTTGATGATTTCATTCCCACAGGATTGAATTGCATTATCAGTTTATCAAGAAATTTTAAAGTATGGGAATTTTCATTAATTAGAGGTTCCTTACATTTTTCTGGTACCTTTATTGTAATTACCAGTTTATTTCTTTTTTACTCTTGCTATTCGTTCTGTGTCTATACAGAGACACACCTTTTATATATTATTCTCAAGTGTTTCAGACATATATATTGTATCTTTTTTTTTTTTTAATTGGACTTGACTGTTTGAATATTAACTTTGTTTTCCCCTTAAAGAATTTCTTTTACAATGAAAACATGATGAATTTCCAATTTTATATCTTCAACATTATTTCTGGTTATATACCTATTTTGAAAAGTGAAAGTTAAATTACTTTCTAAGTGAATTTTTATGTTCAGAAATTTGATTTCATTGATATGAATTTCATTGATGATAAGTGAACAAGTAATACGTGTTCCATATAAAAACTCCCCAAAATGATGCAGGCTGGTGCAGCCACTGTGGAAAACAGTATGGGGTTTCCTTAAAAAACTAAAAATGGAACTGCCTTTTGATCCAGCAATTCCACTACTTGGACTATACCCAAAGAATCCTGAAACACCAATTCATAAGAACCTATGCACACCTATGTTCATAGCGGCACTATTTACAATAGCCAAGTACTGGAAACAGCCTAAG